>CATIWM010545115.1:0-16332 GCA_949671775.1 Mallotus repandus | reverse complement strand
TCAAATAAACAAATACAATTAAATCCTAACCATACATTAAATTCTACATTCAACATTCAACATTCAACAAATAACAACTCTTCAACAACCAACTATACTCACCAACCATACTTGATTAAAACATGTTTATTTCACAATAGTATGATGTGGCTGTTGACGGGGTATTTCTGGTTGCCATATCATCAATTTTGGTCTGATTGTGTTTTTGGCACTTTCCGGTGCAACTAAAATCAATATTTTGATACCAAAAAGATACAAATTGAAGTAATGATATCATTTTGTAATCGAGTGCAAAGTCATGGTACCGTCCATAGAATTTACCCCAACAATGTTAAAATTAGTGAAATTTTTTAGAACCAAGAAATTAGAGTGAAATCTGTATTTTGATTGTTGGTTATAAACCAAAAAAAAAAAAAGTCAGACCCATATATCCCAATCAACTAGTTTAAAACGGTAGCATAGGAGGCCTTAATTTTGTGATTATATCTTGATTTGCTAAACAATCACAGCTGGTGAACAATGGAGTAAGCTTTTCATTGTTTGAGAAAATGAAGAGTGAGGAAATTCAGGATTTCTTCAACCTACCAATGGAAGAAAAGAAAAAATTTTGGCAGTATCCTGGAGAACAAGAGGGATTCGGACAGGCATTTGTTGTATCAGAGGAGCAAAAGCTTGATTGGTCTGATCGTTTCTTCACGCCACTCGCCACTGCATCTGCGAAAGCCGCACTTATTTCCAAAGCTCCCTCTTCCTTTCAGGTTATCTCTATTATCTCTTTCTACTTGGTGTTGTAGCATGTTCATCATTTGCAAGTGCTTGCAGAACCCTTTCAGTTGAGATGAATTTTTCTGATTCATTTGGCTCCGACTAAGTTCAAACTCAAGATCTCACAGCCCAGTAGAGACGGATGCGCACATCAATATGCGGAAACAGTAATTCCTTTTAATTAGTTATGTTTATGAGTGATTGATTGTTCTTCTTACATGCAGAGATACCTTGGAGAGTTACTCATCAGAAGTGAAAAATTTAGCCATGGCTATACTTGAGCAGATGCCAAAGGCTTTGAAGATGAGAGCTGAGGAAATGAGAGACCAGTTCAATGAAGGCATGAGACAATCAATACGGATGAACTATTATCCACCATGTCCTCAACCAGAAAAGATCATTGGCCTTACTCCTCATTCCGAAGGTGCAGGCCTTTCCGTTCTCTTACAGGTCAATGATGTTGAAGGTCTACAGATTAAGAAAGATGGGAGGTGGGTTCCTGTCAATCCCCTCCCAAATGCATTTGTTGTCAACATTGGAGACATTTTAGAGGTAACATAATATTTACGTAATTAATTTTCTACTCCATTATGCAGCAATTCTATGCATATGTGCACGGCACAGCTAAAATTTTGACTACAACCATGGCTTTAGCCGGGTGGTAAGGTCCTATTATGTGGAGTAATTCCCCACTTACTCTGGGGTCTCTTTCCCCTATCTGTGTCCAGACGAAAAGAATTTGACTCATGCATCTGTGACTAGGAGAATTTATTTTGATGGACAAATCTAAAAAGGATGATCATGCAGATTGACTTCTTAATATAACAAAAGTAAGTGATTGTATATATTGTATGTTAAATCGCATATCACAACCAATGGCACGTACCGCAGTATATTGCACCGCGCAACGGTGAACTCTCAAAAGGAAAGACTTTCAATTGCCTCATTCCATTGGCCAAGATATGACGGTGAAATTGGTCCTGCACCCAGCTTGATTAGTGAGCAAACACCAGCAAAGTTTAGAAGAGTGGCAGTTCAGGAGTTCTTTAAGGGCTTTTTTTCTCGTGAACTTCGTGCAAAATCTTACATTGACACTTATAGAATAAAAAACAATGAAGCCTAAATTTAGATTGCAAAAATTACTCTAGTTGAGCAATTAGGTGCACAAAATGGTTATAAAACCATAAATAATGATACCTTAAAAAATTAGTTATAAAGCCATACCATACGCCACTACTTTAGTGTAGAAGCAGAGATTTTGGGGCTATTTGTCATTTATGGCAAATTTTGAAATAAATTTTCAATTTGTGGTTGTTTTCAAAATAATTCCTTTGAAAGATTTTACCATTTTATGATATTTTTTGCTGACTTGGTGGACTTATGAGTGAGGACTAGCCATTTCATTTGGACTAGCAAAATACCTATTTTGCCAGTCAACATGACAAAATGGCCTTGAGATTTTATTTTATTTTTTTAAAATTTTGTGTCCATTTTGCCATTCTATTCGGTGAAATGGACAAGTTATCTAAAAAAAAATTCAATAATGATTTTAGACAATCATTATGTTCATGTGGTTTAGTCTGCAGTGAATCTCTTTCTTTCTACATAAAACCAAAATGATGAAGTTAACACATTCATAAGTTTTTACTACTTCACTGTAAAACTAAAATGATGCAAATTCATATAACATGAAAAAAATATCAAATCTAATGTAATAGAAAAAAACAACTATTACTTAATAAATACAGCCTTTGGTTGCAACTCACTATTCATTTTTAGCTAAGGCAGATTAACACATTTATTGTATACACCACCAATAATAATTGATTGATATATATATATATATATACATATTGGATGATTGACGCGTACTCAATGTATATAATTTGGTGAAGTTGACTTTGGTTAATAAAGTCTTCCTTTAGTGGGGACTTTACTTCTATCATCAAGATTGGGTCAGAATTAGTGAATGTATCTGTTGTATACTTTCTCATCTTCCACTATAATAAGAGAAAGGGGAACAGATGCATCTCCTTTTTTCCTATTGCAGTCTCGTTGAGTGATAGGGCAACAAGATGGGTTCCATTCCCTCACACATGTATATGCCAGACTTTATCCCATAAATATGCAATACTTAGTAGGATGCAAGTTTGAATCATTCAGATCATTAAGCTTTAAATAGTGACTGATGTAATGAGTATAATGTTTTTACATCCCCCCGTGTGGAAAAAAAACCCCTAACACCTACGTTGTGCGTAGACACTTATGCATACAAGGCAAAGCCCAGTTACTAAGATCATGAACTCTGTACTTTTGTCATCAACAACAATGCAATGGTTTGACATAAGAACTTTTAGAACTTTTCTATTATTTTTTAGTGAATTCCAATAATTCATTGACAATGTAATTAGGATTTTTTACAACTTGTATTAATTCTCTATACATGTAAATTGTTCATAATATGTGACAAACACTTAGAATTTTCGTGGAAAAGGAGATCCCAAGAGAGTAAATTGTAAATTCTCATACCTGTTTTATGTTCTTTAACACTACTTGAACCTTTGCTGGTTTAAAGGCTGCCTTCTGTTCTTCAGTTTTTCCATTGCTCAGTGGAGTTAAGGCAGGGGTCAATGGTGATCGAATGGGTGTATGCTCAGAAGAATTAGCTAATATTTTCCTTGAACTAGAGATGCCCTATAACCAAGAAAGACAGAAATGATTACACAAATTGAATGAAGAAAAAAAGAAAAAGAATTTCTGCACAAGAAAAACTATAACCATGAATTAGGATTAATATCAACTTATGTGCATCATTTCAATAAATTATTGCAGACAAGAGAAATCAATTCAAGGGGAAACTAAAAAGCTAAAACTATTAAAAAGAAGGATGAGAACAACGTCAAATTCAGATTTAAGAAAAGGTGGAGTTTCAAATTAGAGAACAATTATTTCCAATTCCTTAACCCCCTAAAATATATGAAATTGGAATATGAAATCAGTGACTCTTAATCGATGCTAACAAAAGGTGATTAAATTAAATTAATATTACCTTATCTTGAGTGGAATCGTGGATCGAATCCTTATAATTAAAAAATTTCTATTATTGATGAAACTACAGGAGGAAGGTGACAGCGAACATTAGCAGAGCATTTACTTTCTAACTAATGGAATGCAAATTTTTTCAATGGGTTGCTCTAGTGCTAGAAATAAATCACTTGGATTAGGTCCTAAACCAAAATGGAAAATGGCGGTTCGATCGAGAGTCCACCCACATTCACGTGCTTGCTTGCCTGCTGCTGCCCTGCCATAATCCATGGTACCATTCAATTTTCCCTTCCCATATTCAGAGCTCTTTCAAGTACATGTTATGCTATGCCGTTACTAAATCCTTAAACCTCAAAAACACTAATGTCTGATTTGCTTTTCATCTCTCAAATCACTATTAACAGATGCCGGAAAAGCTCATTACTCGGGTGCTTTCTCTAGTCATTGACCCTCCCTTCAAAAGCTTTATTATTAATTTCTTATTGTTATCCTTTTGCTGCTTCTATTATCAATTTCTTCTCATTACCCTTTTGTTGCTTTTATTCTAAAGGTGCATTTTTTTATTTCCGTTCTCTGTTTCTCTCTTCTATAGCTGCTACCCCTGTATTGCCCCTTCTAAACCCACTACTGCTGTTGTTGATTCGATCATTGAAGCTCCTTATAAAATCACAGTATCTTTAGGTTTCTATGGTAACTGAAATGATGAATATCACACTAAAAAAAAGTATTGAATGAGGGGGCCAACTTGTGCAACCTTTTGACTTCTTTTCAGTTATCAAAATGAGAAACATAAAGAGTATATGGGAATTTAAAAGAACGCTTTATGAGAAAGAATTCAACCTACAAAATTTAAGAATGCCTGTGGAATTGAGAAAGTGCCACATGGCAATAAAAATATGATGTGGCAAAATTCATGCACTTAGTTATTATATATTTTATATAGATAGAAGTTAATTAGGACCTAATTATTACACAATGTTGAAAGGGTATTAATAAAAATAACAATACTAATATGGTTATTTGTGCACATTAAAATGTTTTATATAATATAGATGATTTAAAATAATAAATATAATAATATAGGTTTAAGTAATAAAATAATATAAAAGTAATTATTAAATTTTATGAATAAAAATAAGAGTGCAGAATATGTGGAAATAGTTAATTAAAATAGTATTTATTAAAAAATAACACAAGAATATAAAAAAGATGATGATTTTATTAATAATAATATTGTTGTTGTTTATTATTATTATTATTATTATTATTATTATTATTATTATTAAATGAGAGGGTAAAATGGTGAAAAGAAAGTACTAATAATTGATATGTAATAGTTTGTATTACAACAAATAAAAATAAAGTTGTAAAGTAATAAATGAAAATATATTAAGTGTCACAAGGTCTATACACTCGAACTCTAGAGCGCAACCTTAAAATTTGACGACGAGCAACTCGTCCAGAGCTCATATCAATAAACTGAGATCCACCACTGAGAGAATCACCACCATCATCATCGTCGTGATCATCATGGTCATCATCGTCATCGTCATCGTCATAGTCATCATTTGCAGTAGTGTCACGAAGTAGGAACATATTTGGATGACCCAGAGGTGTGGGATGTGATAGAGTAGGTAGTTTTTGAGGTGGAGGGGGTGCTAACTGAGGAAAAAAAATTTTGGGTGGAAGAAGGACCTGATGGAAATTGAGGATTGTCCAGATCCGGAGCCATAGACGATAAATTCAAATTGAAGTTCAGTGAGATTGAAGTATGAGAATTGTAAGATTACATATGGATAGGGAGCATGGTATGATAAAGAGGGAAAGGATGGAGAAAAAAAAAATTAGGTGGGAGGAGTGAGATATGAAGCATGAAAAAATGGTCCGGATGGAGAAGGAAAGGAAAACTAAGGTGGAGGAATGAATGAAAAGCCTGATGGAGCATCTGACACTAATGTAGTTAAGATGTTGATGTCCTAGGTGAAAGTTGCACTCTGCATATGAACAGAACATGGCTAAGAAACATGAATAAATGAATCACATATAGCACGGGTTATTTTAGCGATAGCCCATCAGCGTGCATGACGCCGTATCGTCTTTTCATCAATAGCTCCAACATTTTATAAGTGTTGTTGGAGGGGGACAGGTTCTGGTGTAGGGTTGGGGTGCGACATATCATCACTAACTCTTCACCTATAGTCATCAATTACATCTTAGGAGACAAAAAGAGGTAGAAGTTTATGTTGATGACATGATGGTGAAGTCAAAAACTCAAGAAGAACATCCAACCGCATTGGAGAAGTTCATGTAACGGGTAGAAAAGTACAATCTAAGACTAAATCCTAAGAAATGTGTATTTGGCATAACTTTAGGGAAGATGCTAGGACACATAGTTAGTTAGAGAGGAATTAAGGTTAATCCAGACAAGGTGAAAGCAATTGAAGAAATGCCGACGCCAAAGATTGAGAATGAAATCCGAGGATTCTTGGGAGAGCTACAGTTCATCAGCAGATTCATAGCCAAATTGACATAAGTATGCGAACTAATATTCAAGTTACTCAGAATGGATCAACTTATGATTTGGAATGAATAGTGCCAAATTACTTTTGACAGAATCAAGGATTATCTCATGAATCCGCCAATTCGAAGACCCCTAGAAATGGGAAAGCCCTTAATCCTGTATCTGGCAATTGGAGGGAGCACGATAGGAGCTATGCTAGCTCAAGAAG
This sequence comes from Mallotus repandus, assembly GCA_949671775.1. NCBI lineage: Eukaryota > Viridiplantae > Streptophyta > Magnoliopsida > Malpighiales > Euphorbiaceae > Mallotus > Mallotus repandus. The sequence goes on along the minus strand of CATIWM010545115.1, from coordinate 9,793 downwards.
TGAAAGGAAAATCGGTTATGCTACAAGTAATCTACTGTAATGGATTGCTTTCTTAAATAAATTCTAAGCCACCCAAATGTATGGCCTCTAGCTTGAAACACCAAAGCCTTCCAATCACCTTCTTGTCTTTGATTGAGTGTAGTTGCATGTACCTCTCTTGTGACCCAAAGAAACTTCAACTAACTCAAATTCTCTAGCAAGAGCTAAGAGTATCCTTTTGGTATATGTTTGGTTTCCTTTTGGTTTATTACTTGTCTCTACAATCTCCACTAACACTTAATGGATATTCAAAACCTTAACCTTTAGAACTCTTCTTAAGGTTATATTTATATGTAGAGAAGTAGGGTTAAGTTAGATATATAGATACAAATATCTCTTATACCTTCATCATTAGGATGACAACTCGTATGCCACCTAATAACTTAGTTAAGAGTGTAATGTATATACTAATATCTAATATATGTAGAAAATAAATATAGGTATACTTTAAACACATCTCATGTGTTTGAACCATATATATTTCTCTACACATCCCACTAACCCTTAATGCCCCATAAGTCAACAAAATACACACATATGTGTAAAGTTAGCCTAACAAGCCAAAACACTTACATATCAATCAATGGACTTGGGCTTGGTTATTGGGCTAACTCTTAGGCCAATAATTAGGCCAAGCCCAATCTATAGATTAATTGGCCATTTTGGTTGGGCCAACACTTAGCTTAAAGCCCATTCCATCAAACTAATGGGCCTTAGGTTGATGAGCCTTGGAGATGGACCAACTTTTGGCCCAAGCCCATTCCATTAATCCAATGGGCCTTGGAGAGGTCAATGGGCCTTGGATTAATCTTTAGGCCAAAATTCTTTTGGGCCTAGGCCCACATACCTTGGGCTATTAATCCAAGTCCATATGGAAACAACATTTACTCTTTATTTAATACTTTAATTAATATCTCATATTAATAAAGTATTTAATAACTAAACTCTTATTGGAATTAGATTTCATGATATGCTAGAATCATTGCTCAAAGCAGAAATCCAATTCCATTAACCTTAATTAATTAATTAAACTCTTTAATCAATAATTAGATTAACAAGGTGACATGGAAAAACTCTTATAGGTGTGACTTACTAGGTTCATGTCTAATTGGTAAAGAGAATATAATATCAACTCTAGACATTATTTGAAACTCTTTCAAGCCTAAATGTGAAAATCCCAATTATACACATTTAGTTCTCATAAGTTGTGAGTGACCCATAGCATTATTATCACAACTACCCAATTAATAAATGCATATAATGATTCACACAAATCCTTATGGTCATAATTACCGCGCACTAAAATCCCTTTATTAGAAGATCCCGATATAGCCTAGAGTCAAGTTAAAGTCAAACTCTAATAGCTTTATCATATGACCTCATCTCAAGTTATTCTTGATAAAACATAACAAATACTATAAACACTTTCTAGCACTGAAAATCTTTCAGGCTGTGTTATGTTTGTCCTAGCCAAGAACTCTATTAATCAAGAATAAACTTAGATAGCATTGGATCTTTCCCAGTTCACTCTAGGCAATGAATCCCATCTTGGCTGAACACTCATCCCTACATTAAACTGACAAGAGCCACCATACACCATATCCCCATGTGTGAATAACACAAGTACGTAAGTGGTAACAAACTCTAACAACTCAAATGTGGATGATTATGTCACCTCAGGTCAAAGGAATATATGCACCATTATGACCTAGACTGTGATCGTTGAATATAAGTGAATATCCTTGCTATCATAAATCTAACATCACTATTCAATCCACCCATCACATGAGTATCCACTTGTCTATTCTGATATCTCATATCAAGTAGCATGACACTTACTACCTCCTACTATTAGTATTACATACTAATCAAGGAAAGTAGACAAAGGTGATAGTCTAATTAGTATTTCCCAAATATTAATTAATTGACTATGAACAATTTTATAGCGTATGTACTAAATAAATTTGTAGCTCATATTATCAACTCTTAATAATAAATTAATTTAACATAATGCTAAAGGATAAATACTCAAATAAATAAACACTTTATTTAAATGAATACTTTATTGCCATTTGGGATAATTTACAATGTCATTATATATTACAAAATGGCACTAAGGCACATCTATGCTAACAATCTCCCACTTGCACTAGTGTCATTCACTATAATATCTAAGACCCATCTTCTTAAGATGATGGTCTAACTGGAGTTCGGTAAGTGCTTTAGTCAATGGATCAGCCACATTATCGGCCAAAGCTACCTTTTGTATGAGCACATCGCCCTTTCTAATAAGTTCTCTGATAATATGAAAATGCCTTTCAATGTGTTAGGATTTCTGGTGAGACCTCGGTTCCTTTGCCAAAGCAATTGCTCCATTGTTATCACAATAAAGAGGAATTAATGACTCAATGGAAGGAACCACTCCTAGTTGAGCTATGAACTTCTTAATCCAAACAACTACTTTAGCAGCATCTGATGCAGTTGATGCCGCTATGTACTCGGCCTTTGTAGTGGAATCAGCAGTGATACTTTGCTTGGAACTCTTCTAACTCACTGCACCTCCATTACAGATAAACACAAACCCAAAGATAGACTTTATACCATCCACATCTGATTGAAAATCAAAATCTATGAAGCCATCTATTTGTAAATCACCTTCTCCATAAGTTAAGATCAAATCTTTAGTCCTTCTTAAGTACTTAAAGATTGCCTTAACTGTCATCCAGTGTTCCAAACCTGGATTGGAATGAAACTTGCTAGTCACACAAACATCATAGGCAAAATCAGGCCTTGTACATAATATAGCATACATTAAGCTTCCTATTATCGAAGCATAAAGAACTTTGGCCATTGGTTCCATCTCCTTAGGTGTCTTGGGAGACATTCCCTTGAATAACATAACACCATGCCTAAATGGTAATAATCCTCTCTTGGAATCAAGCATGTTGAACCTCTTCAACACCATTTCCAAGTAAAGACTTTAGGATAAACCTATCATTCTCTTTGATCTATCTCTATAGACTCGAATCCTGAGAATATAAGTTGCCTCCCCTAAGTCTTTCATAGGGAAAGTTTTAGATAGCCATATTTCACAGAAGTCATCATTCTGACATCATTTCTAATTAGTAAAATGCCATCCACATACAATACAAGGAAAGTGAGTTGGCTCCCACTAACCTCCTTGTAAACACATGGCTCATCTTCATTCTTAATAAAACCATAAGAATGAATAGCCTCATCAAAATGATGATTCCAACTCATTGAAGCTTGCTTTAAGCCATAGATAAATTTATTAAGTTTGCGCACCTTTGAGCCTTCCTTGGATTCATAACCCTTGGGTTGCTCCATGAAAATATCTTCCTTAATATAACCATTAAGGAAGGCGGTCTTGAAATCCATTTGCCAAACCTCATAATCATAGTGTACGACTATAGCTAAAAGAATCCGAATGGATTTAAATATGGCTACGGGTGAGAAGGTCTCCTCATTGTCGACCCCTCCCCTTTGGTGAAACCCTTTCGCTTTAAGCCTAGTTTTATAGGTCTTTACCTTTCCATTTGCATTGATCTTTCTCTTAAAGATCCATTTATACCCAATGGGAACTATTCCTTCAGAAGGATCAACAAGTGTCCAGACTTAGTTGGTATACATGGAATCCATTTCGGCTTTCATAGCCTCAGTCCATCTTAAAGAATCTTTATCACATAAAGCTTCCTCATATGTATTAGGATCATAAACATGAATGCTTTCTTCATGAACATGCAACTCTTGCATATCATGAAGTAAATCGTATCTCTCTAGAGGACAAGATACCCTACTAGATTTTTTAGGAGTTGGTGTAATGACATTTTCAATTGGTATAGGCTCTTCGAGTTGATCAATATCCATTTGATCAATTTATTGGGCTTCTTTAGATGACTCCTCATCTAACATTATCTTGCTTCCTTTGCCACCTTCCTTTAGAAACTCTTTCTCAAGGAAAATAGCATCTTTGCTTACAATAACAACTTGTTCGGCAGGAAGATAAAAGCAATACCCTAAACTGTCTTTAGGATATCTAACAAACCTTCCTTTAATCGATTTTGGATCCAACTTATCCAATTTTAACCTTTTAATAAAAGTCAAACATCCCCAAATCTTAACATGTTTAAGACTTGGTGTTCTACCATGCCATATCTCATATGGTGTAGTAGTAACAAATTTGGATGGAACACGATTAAGTATATAGCAAGTTGTTTGGAGTGCATAACCCCAAAGTGAAATGGGATGATCAGTGTAGCTCATCATTGAACGTACCATATCCAGTAGAGTATAATTTCGCCTTTCGGACACACCATTCAATTGAGGTGTTCTAGGTGGTGTGAGTTGTGATGTAATGTCATGTTCCTTTAGGAACTCAATGAACTTGGTACTTAAGTATTCACCTCCTTGATATGATCTTAGAGTTTTAATACTTTTCCCAGTTTGGTTTTCTACTTGGGCTTTGAATTCCTTTAATTTTTCAAAGGATTCACTCTTGTTCTTCACCAGAAACAAGCACCCAAACCTTGATAGATCATCTATAAAGGTTACAAAGTAGTAGAAACCACCTCTAGCCATTTCACTAAATGGTCCACACACATCACTATGTATGATTTCTGACACATCTTTGGCTCTTGCCATTTGTCTAATAAATGGTGATCTCATAATTTTGCCTTAAAGACAAGCCTCACAAGTCCGATTGGATGTGGATTCAAGATTGCTCAAGATTCTCATCCTTTGCAACTTCGTGATCCTATCTTCTGCAATGTGACATAATCTCAAGTATCGTAGATGTTTGGAGTTAGAGGCATTTTCAATTAGCATTACATTTCCATTACTCACATTTACTTAAGGCTCGTTGTTATTGGAATTACTATCAATATAATATAAACCATGTATTAAATAACCCATGCCTATTTTATTACTTCCAAAGTAAATATTACAAACGTCTTTTTTGAAAAGAAATTCATAACCTTTTCTAGTCAAACTAGAAATAGATACAATGTTTTTATAGGCATTAGGTACATATAATACATCTTCCAACAACAAAACATGATCATACAAATTAACTGAAGTAGATCCTATAGCCTTGGCCGCAACACTTGCACTATTGCCAAGCTTTAAGGTTACTTCATTGGGCCTCAACCCTCTCTCATTTGCTAGATCTTGTAAAGATAAACAATTGTGAGAACTAGTACCGATATCCAATACCCATGCATTAGATGAGCTCTTAGAACATTTAGAAGCAATTAAACTAGAGAAAGTCTCACCTTCTCTATGATTGCCCTTTCCTTTTGTCTTAAAACACTCAAGGAACTTAGGACAATTCCTCTTCCATCATCCTTCACCCTGAGAATGGAAAAACTTTCCATTGTCTTGCTCTTCCCTCACATTGGCCTTGCCTTTATTCCTAGCTATGCCAACCTTAGGCTTGACAACACTTGTCTTGCCTTTCTTTTTCTTATTGCCTTTCTTCTTAGTCTAACTAGAAGATGTAATAAGAGCAACATCCTTCCCCTCACTACTTTGGATAGCCTTTTGGGCCATCACTAACATGTTTATAAGCTTCGTAAGAGTGCCCTCTATTTTATTCATATGGAAATTTGTAATTGTTTGCCTAAAAGATTCAGGAAGTGATTGAAGGATCTAATCCAATTGAAGATGGAAGTCCATTGTGAAGTCTAGACTCTCTAGCTCCTCCATAGATCTAATCATGGAGTTCACATGGACTCCAATATCCTCACCCTCCTTCATCTTAGCATGAAATAACCGCTTAGATATCTCATATCGAGCGATCCTACTTTGTTCACCAAACAACTCTTGTACATGAAGTAGGATTTCTTTAGCACTTGTGTACTTCTCATGTTTCTGATGGATCTCGATGTTCATGGAAGCCCACATTATGCATTATGCCTGAAAATCATCATCATTCCATTTTTCTAGAGTTACTCGCTCCTCTTGGGAAGCATTATTTGGAAGTGTTTTTGGTGGTGATTGATTCAATACATAAAGAATCTTTTTAGAAGCTAAAACAACTTTTACATTCCTAAGCCAATTAACAAAGTTAGGGCACGTGAGCCTATGTTGGTCGAGAATAATGGAGAGTGGGTTTAAGGGTCTCATATTATCAAATTTCTACAAATGTAACAAGATTAATTAGATATATGACATTGTATTTATTTCTGTTAGATATGGTCTTTAATCATAATGGTCTCCCACTAACTTTGTGATGGATGATGGAGTTCTTAATAATCACTAACATCCCTCAGGTACACATTGCCAGTCTTGGGATTTTAGTTCTCATTCAGTAGGCAACTCTTGCCATCACATCTCATGTGAGGTTCCATCAATCTGGCTCCTAATGTTAGGGGCCTCAGGAGCACATTGCCATTCTTGGCCTTTGGCATTAGCTAGATCTACACCATTGAATCAGTGAATGTATAAACTTGAACATTACATACCTCAGGTACACCTATTTTCCATTCTTGGCATGTAATGTGTTTGTACACCCATAACATCTCCTGTTTAGCAATAACACTACATGAATCTCCTGTAACTCATATACACCCCTATGTGTCCAAAGCCAATGTACATAATCCAAAACCATGCAAGTTATTGCTCCAATGGAGAGCCTAGACCTAAATTCATTTGGAAGATTTTTGGGTCTTTACTTAAGGTCTTACTTTGCACATTAGCCATTTAACATTGCATACATCACATGTATACTAAGCATGGCATTTTTCACATATACATATCTCATATGCATATTACATGGCATCACATATAGCATGCTTTCAATATATATATCACATGTATACATAGAACACACATTATGGATACACAAATATGGAGTGATCATTTCTATTTTAACTCTTAGAATAATAAAATGGCCTTGAAACCAAAGGATGATACAAGCACTGTGCCGACTCATCACGGGCGTGTTGACTCGTTACAAAGGGTGAGTGTGTCGACTCGTGATAGGGACAACATGTGTTGAGTCATCACCATGGTGCCGACTCGTTATAGGGGCTTTCGGTGCTAAGTGGAGTCTTCACTCACCATCTCCTTCTTGAACTCTTCAAGCTCCCATTTCACAACACTTGTGAATTACATCAAATCCTTGGCTTTCCAAGGTTCAAATTACATCCTATTTCTATGCAACTAACTCTTAATTACATAGAAAATAATAAAACTAATTATCATTATAAATCAAGGATTTAACCTAAGTCCATGATCAAACCATTCATATATGTCAAACATATATTAAGCATAATGCACCTCTTGCATACATAGCCACAACACTTGTAACTAACATGAAAGATAATCATAACTCTTACAATTATCATCAAATTTAGCATGTGTTAAGTGCAAAATGAAGCTCTGATACCACTGAAAGGGAAATCGGTTATGCTACTTAGGCTTAAGTATAGTATGGTGAGCACTAACCTAACTAGAGTAACTTTCAAAAATTTACTTTCTCATAACCCTTCATCACATAAAGAATTTTCACTCCCAATATCCATTTTTCATTTTAAACACATAGCTAACATACATCAACATGTATAAACATAAAACTTAGGAAATCATATTGGCGGAATACTTACAATCATCTCCTAAGTGTTTGATGTAGACCACAAGTAATCTACTACAATGGATTGCTTTCTTGAATCAATGCTAAGCCACCTAAGTGTATGGCCTCTAGCTTGAAACACCAAAGCCTTCAAATCACCTTCTTGTCTTTGATTGAGTGTAGTTGCAAGTACCTCTCTTGTGACCTAAAGAAACTTCAACTAACTCAAACTTTAAGAAGAACTAAGAGTATCCTTTTGGTATATGTTTGGTTTCCTTTTGGTTTATTACTTGTCTATACAATCTCCACTAACACTTAATGGATATTCAAAACCTTAACCTTTAGAACTCTTCTTAAAGTTATATTTATATGTAGAGAATTAGGGTTAAGTTAGATATCTACATACAAATATCTCTTACACCTTCATCATTACGATGACAACTTGCATGACACCTAATAACTTAATTAAGAGTATAATGTATATATTAATATCTAATATGTATAGAAAATAAATGTAGATATACTTTAAACACTGAAAATATGTTTGAACCATATATATTTCTCTACACATCCCACTAACCCTTAATGCCCCATAAGTCAACAAAACACACACATATATGTAAAGTTAGCCTAACAAGCCAAAAGACTTATATATCTTAGTTATTGGGCCAACTCTTGGGCCAAGCCCAATCCATATATTAATGGGCCTTTTTGGTTAGAATAACACTTGGCTCAAAGCCCATTCTATCAAATTAATGGGCCTTAAGTTTATGAGCCTTGGAGATGGGCCAACTCTTGGCCCAGGCCCATTCCATCAAACCAATGGGCCTTGGATTAATATTTGGGCCAAAACTCTTTTGGGCCTAGGCCCACACACCTTGGGCCATTAATCCAAGTCCATAAGGAAACAACATATACTTTTTATTTAATACTTTAATTAATATCTCATATTAATCAAGTATTTTATAACTAAACTTTTGGTGGAATTATATTTCATGATATGCTAGAATCATTGCTTAAAGCTTAAATCTAATTCCATTAATCTTCATTAATTGATTAAACTTTTTAATCAATAATTAGATTAACAAGGTGACATGGAAAAACTCTTATAGGTGTGAGTTACTAGGTTCATGTCTAATTAGAAATGAGAATATAATGTCAACTCTTGATATTATTTAAAACTCTTTCAAGCCTAAATGTGAAAATCCCAATAATACACATTTAGTTCTCATAAGTTGTGAGTGACCCCTAGCATCGATATTACAACTACCCAATTACAAATGAATGCATATAATTATTCACACAAATCCTTAAGGTTATAATTACCGTGCACTAAAATCTCTTCATTAGAAGATCCCGATATAGCCTAGAGTCAAGTTAAAGTCAAACTCTAATAGCTTTATCATATGACCTCATCTCAAGTTATTCTTGATAAAACAAAGCAAATACTATAAACACTTTCTAGCACTAAGACTCTTTCAGACTGTGTTATGTTTGTCCTGGCCAGGAACTCTATTCATCAAGAATAAACTTAGATAGCATAGGATCTATCCTAGTTCACTCTAGACAATGAATCCCATATTGGTTGAACACTCATCCCTACATTAAACTGACTAGAGCCACCACACGCCATATACCCATGTGTGAGTAACATAAGTATGTAAGTGGTAACAAACTCTAACCACTCAAATGTGGATGATAGTGTCACCTCAGGTCAAAGGACTATATGCACCATTATGACCTAGACTGTGATCATTGAATATAAGTGAATATCCTTGCGATCATAAATCTAACATCACCATTCGATCCACCCATCAAATGAGTATTCACATGTCTATTCAGATATCTCATATCAAGTAGCATGACACTCAGTACCTCCTACTATCAGTATCATATACTAATCAAGGAAAATAGACAAATGTGGTAGTCTATTAATATTACCCAAATATTAATTAATTGACTATGAACAATTTTATAGCATATGTACTAAATAAATTTGTAGCTCAAATTATCAACTCTTGGTAATAAATTTATTTAACATAATGCTAAAGGATAAATACTCAAATAAATAAACACTTTATTTAAATGAATACTTTATTGCCATTTGGGATAATTTACAATGTCATTATATATTACAAAATGGCACTAGGGCATATTTATGAT
>CATIWM010545020.1:0-15636 GCA_949671775.1 Mallotus repandus | reverse complement strand
GAAATACCTATAAAATAAAGTAGCTAAAATAAAAACCTAGGTTATTAAAAGGAACTAATAGAATTATTTATCTAAATTCATTCCATTTATTTAGGTATAGATTTTATATTTTAAAATGAAAATATGCATGGAATTTAAAATGAGAATTCCACTCATGATATGCAAACTTTAATTAAAAAAATGAACTTTATGCATGCATGTGATTAATATTTACAAATATATATATTTACACTAACATTATTTATATATTCAAATTTTATTCAAAATACTAATATTAAATTAAAAATAAGACTATGCATTTCCTAAAATTAAACAAAACAAATTTCAATGAACAAATATTTAATAAACATGTTACTTAAACATAAAAAGAAAACAAATGCACATGAAATAAGTTAGCCAATGCACAAAATTAATTTTCTATGATAAATTAACTAAAAGAATTTATTTATTTATTTATTATCTTTGTGAAAACATGCAAGGAAAGACAATGATCCTAACTTATTTATAATATGTAAATTATGATAAAAATGATATTTATGCATACATTTAGCTAATTTTTACAAATGCATGACTTCTATGCATGAGCTAAAGATGTTATGCATGATTCAAAATTATTGCTTTTGAAAGAAAAATTAACTTTATAATAAATAAATAAAAATAAAAATAAATAAAATAAAATAAGCACTGAAAAATTATTTATTTATTACTAATAAAGTTTAGGCTGATCTACAGCATGTAGAAAATTACTACATCTTTCCTTACATTCCACACAGGCAATGCATACCAAAATTCACTAATATGGCACAATAGCTTAATCAAAATGAGAAGAATTTTTAAAGAACATGTGCACCTGATTTCAAAGCACAAATTGAAATTGTTGTAGTAGTAAGACCCATTCTTCCATGAGGATCACCACCTTCAGTTTTTCAAACTCCATAGGCAAGAAACTAGTACTTAACTCTTCCATTAAACTTCATATAGTATTAGGAAAAATGAAATCTTGGCCTAAATATTATGAGGAATGGAAAACATGGGTTGATTGGCTAACTCCCTTTTATGAGTCTAACTGGGAAAAATTAGGGATTTATCAACTGATACAAATGAGCAAAGAGACCATCATTTTATAGACAAACCTGGTACAAGGAGCTTTGGGATCCTGGCCCCAAACTGCAACTCCTTCATATTCCCTGAGGGTTTCACGTTTGTGACCTTTCGTGATGTTTACCACCTTACTGGACTTCCTAGTTTAATTCGTGATATTCCTTGCTTGGTGGACCTAGAGATTCTGCCTAATACAATGATCAAAACAAAAGGAATATCCTCATATTACTAGATAATCACTTATTCGTGTTAACACACTATTGCCCCCACCCTTCATGAGCATGTCTCCTTTCTTTGGGTTTTGATATGTAAACTTATCTTTTGTCCTGCTAGTGGAAAACCTTCCTTAGAATATCTCTCTTTAGCATGGGCACTAGTAGCTGATAATTCTTATGCTCTTAAGGTTTTGCTCATTGGTTCTCTTTACCATAACCTTCGTAAATATGTGTCTGATGAATCATTTTCAAAACTTGGGGGAGAAGTATGGTTTCTCTAAATATGGTTATTCTATTACTTCCCACAATTAAGGAACCCATACTTTAAATTGACTAGAGGCACATCTACTGGAGTTAGCTTAATGTCATGCTCTACTATACTAAATAGTGAAGAACTTCTTTCTTTTTTTTTACTCTCCCAACCTCTCATTCGATACCATGTTTATCATCCCTGAGGAACCTTTTCCCAGTATTGAATGGTTAATGGAATAGGCTAGGCTTGAGAATTTACCTTTGTTAGTAATCAGAAACAAGTTGAATACTGCTTTTATTGCTTTATGACTTCTCATTATTGGAGGCTACTCCTCTTCGACAAACATCTCATTTGCATATGAGCCACATTGGCCTTGCCTTTAGGGGTGCTAGTTCGGCTACTTTTCAATGTATTCCTAGCATCCACAAAGGTGAAGTTCTCTAAACAGTTCCTCAAAGGATAGTCGAAAAGAACTGCTATTTGGCCAAACCAGTTCAAGAGATTCCATCTATTTTTTGTAACATTTTCTCTTCATAGTGGACTTCTCAATATTAGAGCATGGTTCCGGTTGATCTTGATGAGCTCTTGCCTGGTATTCTTCTGTCATTCTACTTATTTAACAATTGTATTTCATTCTTTTAACTAACTACCTGTAATCAATTAAAAAGCAAGATAAATAAACTATATCTAAGAGAAAGAGCTCACTTATAAAAAAAATACTATATCTACACCTAATAAAAAGGTGAAGACATTTCGACAAAGGATGTGAAGGTTTAGTCGAGTGCAGATGAAAAACATGTTTGAAAATATTAGTGATGACCATGTTGATATTGATAGAAAGACTGAGGCTAGCAAGAGCTCTAGTGAGAATGAATCTAATGAGAGATAAAACCTTTCAGATGCTCCATCTGTGCATAATTCTAACTCTGATCCTTGTGATGGTGATGCTTCTTATATCTCTCATTATTACTCCGATACTTCCACTAGTGGTCATTATGATCTCCAACATAAAGATCCAATTGATGAAGAGGTTCCCTCTAATCCTTCTCAAATTAATAATGACTGCTTTAGAGTTAAAGTCAGATTTTGAACTTACTCCCTATTGCTCTTGGGACCTATCCGCCATTTCATTAAATAATCTCCCTTCTTCTTGTAGAATTCAATTGTTTGTGGGAGCAAACTATCTCTTGATATTAGTGTCTTAGAAACCCTTAACTTCAATTTTCTAGCCAATTCTCCTTTGGATGTCAATGCAGCTAAAAGCCTCCCATTTAAGTTTAATGTGTCCTTTACCAAATCAACACTTAAGAATATCCTTAGCCTTAATGTTCTTTCTTTGAGTGAGATTTAAAGATCCTTAACTCAATCTATTGTTGTCGTTCTGACTACCACTCTCCTTTCATCTATTGGGAAACTTCCAAATTTTGAGGCACTGTTTGAATCTCTGAAAGACTCTACTTTAGCTATAGAGAATTTGAACATTTAGGTGGATGCCTTCAAAGTAGATGTAGCCCAGTTGAAGCATGGTAAAAATAAGTTTGAATTAGAGAAGAGTTCTTTTGATGCAAATAATGAAAAAGATTGACCAGGAAAACCATGTTATTCAAGAACTTGAGATTGCATTAGTCAATAAATGAGTGAACTAAAATCTCTACTCCAAATTGGGGAAACTCTATGAAGTCTTATCAACTAGCCTTTGATCAACATGAAACTCTTAGGAGATCCATGGATGCTAGGCATGGGTAAATCCAGCAGAGGTGCGATGACCTGGCTCTTGGAGCTTCCCACATTGCATTTGTTTATAATATGCATTCATTCCTTACATTACAACAATGTAACCATATGTGTGTTTCATGTATTGCATCATACTTTAATGACTTTGATGATCTATGATTTGTTGTGACTTAGACTTGCTTGTGATCCATGTTGTGATGATGATCTAATCAAATGTGAACTTATTTGTGAACTCTATTTAAAATTTTCTACGAGAATTTAAATAACAATCAACAAACACATATAAATAAAAGTGCCAACAGACCTACCTTCTCTAGATTAAAGTTAAAGGAATATTTATAGAAAAATAGGCCCTAAGGCTTATTTATAGGAAAAACATTCTAAAGAGCCATAGGTCTGCTTTACAATATTTTGTCTATCCTACAAGTTCTTCCTACATGGCCATGATGATAGCCTCATATTCAAATGTTCATTTTTTTATCATTTCCCACATAATATGAAAGTATTTCTTCAAGTAGCATTCATTTATGCTTATTTTATGGGGCTCCCCATCCAAACTCGATAACTAGTAGGCATTACCCTTTAAAACTCTGTAAATCTTGAAGGAACCATCCCAACTTAGAGACCACTTTCCATACTCTCTGTCTTTAACACCAACAGGCAGAATTACCTTCCAAACTATCTCTCCTTCCTCGAAGCTCTTTTTCTTCACTTTCTTGTTATAGATCTTGGAAATTTTCTACTTTTGAGCAATTAGATTGTTTAAAGCCTGCATTCTCTCCTCATCAACATTCTCTGGCTCCATGATCATTGCTTTATTATATTCCTCAGGTGTTAAACCATTCTACTTTGCTACTCTTAATGAAGGAACCACCACTTCTATTAGAAGAACAACATTATGCCTATATATTAAAGAATAAGGAATTACCCTAGTAGCATTCCTTTTTGAAGTTCTGTAAGCCTAAAGGGTCTTTGAAAGCAAATAATGTCAATCTCTAAGATTCCCTTCTATTATCTTCTTTAAGATCCTAATCAACACTTTATTAGATGCCTAAGCCTATCGATTAGCTTGAGGGTAGTGTGATGAGGAGCAAACCAGTTTGATCCTATAATCACCAGCAAACTCTTGCATTTTATCTCCTGTAAACATTGAGCCCTAATTTTTTATAATAGACTGGGTAATGCCAAATCTGTTAATCATATGCTTTTTTATGAACTGAATAATATCTTTTTACACTACTTTTTTCAAATGAACTGCTTCCACCCACTTAAAAAATAATCAATGGCAACAAGAATAAAATAGGTCCCTTTATAAGAAGAATGATAAATTTTACCTATCAAGTCCATTGCCCAACTCCGGAAAGGCCAAGGTCTGACTACAAAATAAAGATCATTGTGTCATACATTGAATTTTGACTATCCCTAAACAGGTCTAATGATGAAAATATCCCTTCAAATATGACAAGTGTCTATTCATTTGTATCGCCTTTGAAGCGTGTCGTGAGTTTGAAAAGCCCAAACTGAGCCTCTAAAGAGCAAAACTGGCTACCGAATCATTAAGTTGTACCCTAAATTTATGAATTATGAATTATCAAAATGATAAGTAGCTCATTTCGAGCAACCGTAGCTCAAAACATTTAACTCATCATATCGATGTTCATCTCATAAGATCGGAGTTCAACTTCGTGAAAATCAGAAGTTGATTTTGACAAAATCGACGTCGAAAACATGTCCAAAAGCCCTAAAAACTTCTATAAGTGACCCCAAAATAGTGCGCATAATCCTGAAAAGTAGCACGTGAGCAAATTTGTAGCGCGTGACCACACCCGAACACATTTTGCTCATGCATGAAAATGAAAGCTGACTTTGATAAAACATACATTGGAAACATGTCCGAGAGGTCCAAAAACCCTTAAAAGCAACCTCAAAATAGTAGGTGCATGCCCCAAAATTAGTGCGTGAGCCACGTGATCACTCACCCAGAATGCGTGATCACCCTTCCATATGATCATGCGCCCCCCAAACCGTGATCACATGCATTTTTGCTTTTTTTCCCCTATAAATAGGGGTCTCTACTTCCCATTTGAAAGGGCAAGAGCCAGGGGAGCAAAAAAAAAAAGAAGACACATACACTAAAACACTGTAGAATTGAAAGACTCAGGAGTCCCAATTTACACACTTTTGGCTCACCCACTACATTTTCATAGGATTTTTTAGATCCTTTTTAAACCAAACCCACCCTCATCTTTGTCAAAGCACGCTTTAAATGTATACAATGTTGCATTACACATGTCATTTTCAACCTCTTGACGAGGACAGCTTGAAAATCAAATGAAGCTAAAGCTTCAAAAACACCAAACAAGCTCAGTTGAATTTGAGGACCAAATAATCATTTTTGTACGTTTACTTTACTGTCTTGCATTGTATTTTATTGTCGCCAACAGATGAGAAATTGTTGTGATTGTGTGATGAGATTGGCAACTTGCATGCTGATTGAATAATCTCTGCTTTGTTTTGCTCATAATAAACTATCATTTTGCATCAATATGCATTCAATAAACACAAAAGCTTACTTATCTAAGCTAAAGCTTCGATATTGTGGTCCAATGATGCAATCATCATTATTTACTATGTATCTCATCATTTAGAAATGTTTTATAATAATTCCTTTAAGAGCATGAACTATGTGCATCTGTTTAATCATTCATGATGCATCAATCATCTTTGTTGTGCTTATATGTTGTCCAAGTGGATGAGTAGATGGAATTGCACATAGTTATATTAACCTCTATCTTACAGGTATTTACTAGATTTACATTTCCGCAACCTTCTTTTCCTTTTTCAAACGTATTTACTGGTAAAGCCTTGTAAATAATTACCCTAAATTTCTCATACTTTCCGTTATTATCTATGTGCTTGTTTGAATGTGTATATAGCAATTGTCATTACCGAAACTAGGGTACTGTGATAGCCATATATTGAGTATTATAATGAGAAATAGTCAAAAAGTAGATGAGATCTCCCAGGCTCAGAATCTCTACTGGGGACGATACTCATTGAGTAACCTGATGTCGTCCCTTTCATCTTTTCCTAGTTTTCTAAAAACTAAGTGGTGACTCCAAACACAAAGTGTTTCGCATCTCCCCAAGACCAATCATTTGTCCCTACCCCATAAATGGAACGAATGTCCCATCTGGCAAAGTTGCCATGTCCCTTGGATTCAGAAAAATGTCCCACCCTACGATAAAAAGGTCGCTCACAGTGGCGACTCCACTGAGGACTCTGGTTATAGAGATCAATTCAAAAATGGTTATTTCTGATTACATAATACTCAATCATATGGAGCCCTTCACCATTGCATTTGCACTACATATCACACATGCTCTATTGGTCCCTATCAGCCGACAATGATGGAAAGTAATCCACTATGATTCCACATGAGTCATAGGGTGATCGATTTGGATTTGTCACATTTAGCCTTTACTCATGGTTTCACCGTACTCATTTGACCAAAGTTTGTGACCCAAGTCCTTAAGGGGGGCGACCTGAGTTATCAAAAGAATGCTAGACTCACTGACTGGAGTCCATAACCCTAGTCATGGGGGGCATTCTCACTAAAGGAGCCCTTAGCCTTACACCACTCAACTCATGTAAATAAACCAAGAAAAATCTCCACTAGGATCCCACCAAACTTTGCATGCTAGCCTTGATGCTGTCCATTTGACCTGACATTCACAAATGCTAACGTTTTTAGTTTTTATCACTGATTGACATTATTACGTTCGTTCTTATAGACTTCTCACACTTAGACTGTATGATCCTTGTTTACCTTGCATAAGCCCGATGTGCAAGGAATGATAAAAATCATTCACCTCAGTATGAATAGCCTATGAGAACTGGCGAATAGTGATATCTTTCGATGATGAAACCTACGAGCATCATCCATTTGTCCTTATCAGATCAAATAGATGGGTTAGAAATTCGACTAGATTGCAGATATTTGTGTTGAAAGAATCAAATTGTAAACTACCAAATAATACTTTTATGCCTTTTAGTAAAAGTATCGAATATCGATGCGGGGACATGAAATTGTACCCCTTTATTAGCTATAGCCCTTGCACATGCGGGCGTGTATGGACTATAGATGCCATTTGTGACCCAACAACCGGTCCCCACATTGACATTATATGATTACCTCGAGTGCATTTAAGCATTGTTCCTTAGTTTACCTTGTTCAAATCAATATAAATTGAAACAGCCTAGTCTAAGAGTGGAACTATAGTCCCATGCTGACTATCGGGTCAAAACCCACCTAGGAAAGAGATTGAATAACCATGTCGAGTAATAAGGTTGGAAGTAAGAGCTTGCTTGTGATTGGTTTGTTCCCTGTGTAGGAAATACTAACCAATTTTATTCCTTTTTTTATTCATGCAGATATAATATACATGTAAATACTATACACTAACCATGGATTTCTGCATAGACATCCCATGCATATATTCTCACCCCATTCCTTTATATGGACATGTCATACACAAATGATGACTCTTCTATGGCTTATGGCATGACAAGCATAAAAAATTCTTTCTTTTAGCTTATCTTATTAATTACTAACCTTTCTCTTTTGATGTGTTTTCTTTTCAAAGAGATATGCATTCCTCATAAAGCTTTATACACCAATAAATATCTCGTAGCATATGACATAACATGCATTCATGTTGTCCTTATTCCTCATCCTAATCTCATCCTTTTAAATAAGATCATGCATCCATGCATTCATCTAATAACAATTGTACCCATATATGCATTTCGTGATAGTTGTACTAACCCCATCATTTTTGCAGCCACAAACCCCAAAAGCAACCCTAAAGGGAGAGTCAGAAATGGTTAGAATTCAAAATGGTCGAACAATTTGGGAATTAAAGTCTAGATGACCTACTCAAAGAGCACATGAAGAGATACATAGCTGATGGTGGCTTAATCAACATCCTTCGAGCTGAAATCAAGACCATTGTTCAGACTGAAATCAAGAACATCCTTCATCAAACCCCAAACCTCAAAGATAAGATGATTTTCTTAAGTGGCAAGACTGACACTCCTAATTCTGAGTCAACTAAAGGGAAAGAAGTCATGAGCATGCCTAAAGATATTGAAAATGATTGTAAATTTTACCAAGAAGGTTATTTACAATCCTCTTCCTTGACAGCACGTGCAGTCGAATCCAAATCGGTAATGAAAATTTAAGAACTATCCTGTAGGACTACTCAGCTTGAGGTTCTAATGAAAGAAAACACCAACACCTTAATCGAAGGCTTCAATCAGCTTTTTACACTCATGAACAAGTTCTTACAACATCATAAAGCTAAAGGACTAAGAGGGATTAACCAGAACACAGTGGGTTATGATCCATTACATCCAGAGTTCTGAGAATCACCTATAGTTTATATTCCTCCGACCTATAGAAAATATTCAAAGTTCAACCAACCTCTCTCTAAAATCTTCAAAATGCTTCAACAAAGAAACTTTATGAAACCCTGTAAACCAAAAACGTTACCAAATCCAATACCACCCCAAATAGACCTTAACCTATACTGCCACTATCACCAAATGCCAGGACACACCACTAATGAATGTTATACCATTGAACGCATAATCTAAGATCTGATTGACTCTAGGAAACTTAAGGACCTGAAAGAGAGTCCAACATCAAAACTAGCCCTTTACCCAAATGTAGAGATCTACCCCACACCAAAAATGAATCACTCCCTAACTATCCAATTTTACTACAACCACCCTCAGAGATAGACCTCACCTCCTCTGGGACACATGAATCTCATGGAAGCAATGGGGCACTTGCTTCACAAATCCCAAAAGTCCTCTGCAAACCTGTATTTGATCATCATGAGAAGGAAAAGCGAAGGAGAACTATGGAAAATTATCCTCAGTGAAAGTCACAAACAAGTAGTATTGCAACTAGAATGAAAAATATCAATGAAACTCTTTTCTGATCTAAATAATGAACTCTTGCTTTGTTATTTTGCTGAATAATTATGTGGTGGCATACTAAATCCTTTGTTTTTCATCACCTTATAATCTATTGATTGTCTTTACTCACTTCACACTTCATAAAAACTGCAAGTGTTCAATTCTCACAACAGCCTCATTCGAAAAAATAAAAGCCCAGCTAGGTGCATAGAACTGCCTAAGCAAAAGGGGGCAGAAAAAAATAATAATATGAGGCATGTACTTGAATGAATACCAACTGTAACCCATTCTCTAATTCATCATTAGATTATAAAGAGTGCAAACAGACAAGCTGCTAAATTTGCATTCAGCCTAGTTAACATATCTCAACAAGATCCATGGTTTCTTCCTCAGATGTGTTTACCTTTTGCTATTAATACTGATCCTAATTACTCTGGCTAAGAACTACTGATCATCTGACTCTCCCAAAGGACCTTGACCTGACATTCTAAAGAAAGCCCATTACCTTAGCTCCTCAAGAAGCCAAAGCCCAACTCTCACCTCTACCATCATCATTTCTTGCATACATCCATTAAGATCATTAAATACATTCATGCATAAGCTCAAGATAAAAATTATTTTGTTTCCATTCACCTGCACGCATATACATGTCCTAGGATGAGAAATAAGCTACCATTCATCATATGGCACAATCATCATGCATACATTCACATAACATATAGTACACGGTCATCATCCAGAGGTACAATAGGCACAAATATTACAGTCATCATCAGAGAGCATAAAGTCTGTCAATCCAGAGTACAACAACAATAGTCATTAGTACAAAATACAAACATATTCCCAGATACAATACCCAAAGTCCGTGATCTCAGGAAAATGATATAACAAGAAGTAACCATAGCTAAAAGTCTATACCTAGCCTCCTAAAAACAACTACATCAGCTATGAGTGCTATCAAGAACAAGAGCTAAATCTACTCAAGCATGCCCATAACCCGGGCCAGGCACCACATCCTTTGCATCCATCTCAAAAGCCACTAGTTGCACATATAGTTGATCAATATGCTCACGGTAAGATGCTCGCTCCCTCTCCCACTCACGACTAGTAAGGATGTACTCACTCTGCATTAGATAAACATCATAAATCGTATCTCATGCATTCATAAAAACACATACATTTGCATAAAATATGTACAAATCAATAAAAGAAGAGGGCAATACGCTCTGCGCTCTAGTGAACTCTATAAAATCCTCCTGTGCGCTAATCGTAGCAGTATACCAAGACTGAGTAGTGGAAACAGGCACCTGCAAAGCAAAAGAAATTAGATAACGTACAAATCAAGGAAAGAGAAAACCCTCACGGAGTCAAGAGACTAACATGAGTAGCGTCTGCAGGCACTACATCCGACAATAGTGTACCCGCTCTAGGTAAAGAGAAACATGCTCCCGCTCCTGTAATTGATAGCTCATACAACATCGGAGGTGCTACACTCACAAAATCACCAAGAACAGCACCACTAGATCCCACACCACTAGCATGTGCCATCTCCTCAGTCCTAGGGCCACTCTCCTTATCAAAACTAGAAGAATCTGATCTCCTCCGACGACGTCCAGAATGCTGCAGATAAACTCTTATAACTCATGTCATTTACTATTTAATACTTACAAAGTTTGTTACATGCTTATATAAAAATAGAGAAAAAAAAAGACATATAGCTCAGAAGTATACCAGATCAGAAGATGCTACCCTAGAAGCAGAACGACCCTAGGATGCTCGCGAAGTCCCAGTTCTAGAACCCGAAGGCTGTGAAGGATCTGCTTGAGGAGGTGGAGGAGAAATAAATTCACTGGGCACAACATCAATCAACTGTGGCACAAGAGTCATCATATAAGAAAAAAGAGCTCCCTCTAGAAAATCCTCAAAAGGATACCCTCTATCAGCTCCATCGAGCTCCTCTCCAACAAGCTCTAAAATATGTCTCTAGGGGGAGAAATAGGAACTCTCCTCATGAATGGTCCATCCCACAGCGATAGACTCGCTCACCTAGATACCACACCTTGTCGACAAGGCCGGGTAGCAAGACCCTCCTCTGTGTCAGGTGCCAAGCCACCCCCATCTCAATCAACTAGTCCTATAGCTCCATCCACCAGCAGGGACAAATCTGCTCAAGAAACATATAAGCAAAAGGTTATCAAAGAATGAGAAAGCAAAATTAAAATGCACCATACCTAACTGTGGGCTAGCCTACTCAAGAAACCCCTCGCCTCTACAGGACTCTTGATCAAACCAGAAGTCTTCCTAATCCATCGTGGAAGACGCGGGAAGCCACTCTCAGGCAAGTGCTCAATAGTGGGACGAGGAAGCACCCCAAACTTGTAAGCCCAAACCTGTAAAAAAAAAAGGAATCAAAATAATCAAAGATGAAATAATCTAAAAGCAAGAGGCCACACTCACATCCAGCATAAATAATCAGCTACAAATTTGTGAGCATCCTCTACAAGCTGCGTATACCAAATCAAAGAGGAGCAGCCAGACTTCACATAAGTAGTAATACTAAACAAATCCTTCAGCCATTTGTTCCTCATAATGACAGAGCTATATGCCTCATTGCTGAAATGGACAGGTTCCCCGAAAAAACTTAGCCCGGTAATGGCTGCAAAATTAAGCGGAGTAATAGTCATCTCCCTGAAAGGCAAATGGAATGTGTGGGTAGTATCCATCCATCGCTCAACAAGAGCACACATCACGGCTTGACTAGACACATATGAGCCATAAGTAAGAGCAGAAATAATGCTATCAAAACCCTTCTCGGCAACCATCTGCTTCACACACGGTGAAAGGCCCTGATAATACGAGCTAACCTTATTAAAGCTACTAGGCAGTTGGTTGACAAGCCCAAAAAACTTCAACCAACAAGTAAATTAGTTATAACATTCATCAGATATTAAAATATCTCTTTTCATCATTTTTGCAAGAATACAGACGGCTAGAGCTACACAGACAGCAAGTGCTAAAGTCAGACAATAAGTGCTAAAGTCAGACAACTAGGGCTACACAGATGCCAAGCGCTAAAATCAGACAGCTAGAGCTATAAAGACAACAAGTGCTAAAATCAAACAGCTAGAGCTACACAGATAGCAAGTGCTAAAATCATACAGCTAAAGCTATACAGACAACAAGTGCTAAAATCAGACAGCTAGAGCTATACAGACAGCAAATGCTAAAATCAAAGAGCTAGAACTATAGAGACAGCAAGTTATAAAATCAGACAGGTAGAGCCACACAGACAGCAAGTGCTAAAATCAGAAAGCTAGAGCTACACTGATAGCAAGTTCTAAAATCAAACAACTAGAGCTACATAGATAACAAGTTCTAAAATCATACAGTTAAAGCTATACAGACAACGAGTACTGAAATCAAACAACTAAAGCTATATAGACAGCCAGTACTGAAATCAAACAATAAAAAACTCTATATAACCAGAGCTAAGCTAAGTAAGCAAAACTACGACAAGAATTATCACAGTAAGGGATGAACAATGACTAAGTAAGTGAACTAATCGGACGGCGATGAATAGTCTAAGCATGGGTCTCCAGGCTATAGACGACAGGAATTGAATCTCCTCAAGAAAGTCGAGGTGGACGAGAAGAGGCTCCACCACTGGTCCCAGCAGCCTCTGTAACTCCAATAGCAGAAGAAGTCCTTGCACCAGTCTGTCCAAAAATTGCCTCATCCTCTAAACCAAAGTCGTCAAAATAAAAAGATGCAGTGTTCACACTGTCAAAGTCATAAAAATCATCAAGAATAAGAGGGAAATCCATTATTCCTGCACTGCACGAAGCAGCAAAACAACAATAGAAGAAGAAAACTGAGGAAAAAAGAAGAAAAATGCTCCAAAAACTCAAAGAGAGCTCGTAGAATGCCGAAAAAATAGGTGCTACTTCTACTGCCAGAGCTACAGTCATCACAGCCAAAGCTACAATCATCATAGCCAGAGCTAATATCATCATAGCCATAGCTACAGGTATTATAGCCAAAGCTACAGTTATCACAACCAGAGCTACAATTATCATAGCCAGAGCTACAGTCCTTACAACTAGAGCTATAGTCCTCATACCTAGAGCTATGGTCATAACAGCTAGAGCTATAGTCATCACAGCCAGAGCTACAGTCACCACAGCCAAAGCTACGGTCGTCATAGTGAGAGCTATATGCATCACACCCAGAGTTACCGTCATCATCGCTAGAGCTAAAGTCATCATAGCGAGGGCTACACGCAATATAACAAGAGCTATAGACACTACAGCAAGAGTTGCAGTTATCATAATAAGAACCACAATTCGTATAGCAAGGGCTACGGACACCACAGCGAGAGCTATAATTACAACAAAGGCAACAGATGCTATAGCAAAAGCTACACAACGCAGCAATTGCCATATCCCAACAAGACCGTCAAATAAGGCTAAAAGCATAAATCCCTCCCAGCATGGACCACAAGACCACAAAAAGGGAAGAGCAACTACGCCAAATCAACAGAAGTAATACAACAAAAGGGAAGCCAGGATGTTCCATGGCTCAGAATCGTTGTCTAAAGATATAACCAATACTAACTACAATTCTTTTCTTTTGTTTTGTAGGCTAATGTGATCGTGCAAGTTAAAACAAATTTGAGTACGAAAAGGTGAAAGCCGCTCAGAAAGCGATACAACAAGGGTTACACAATATGGCAAGAGCTACGACCACAAGAATATAGTAAAGGGCTATATTTTCAAAGCATATAATACGCAGCAATGGCAACATCAACAAGTCAACAGAAATGACAAACAGAAAACATCAAACACAATAAATCGATAAGTGCCACCATCATCACCACCTCTAGACCAGGGAGTGCCCTCTTTCTTCTTTCTTTAATGCATGCATCTACATTAGCATTCATACATTGAAAAGAAAATAAAAATCATAACGACTCTTTTCTTACATTTTTGCAAACTTCATCTCTGCCATGAATTGCATATATCAGAGTAGAGTGAGCTGATTTCAATTATTATAATCTTCCTTTAATGCTCATTTCATGATTTCCTAAGCACGATCAATAACTCTAAGCAAGGACTTTCTAAACTTTAATCAACCTAATGTTTGCCTACCACCTAGATGGACGAAGAACACGTAAGACAAAACCAATAAAGGACATCGATGAGCAAAATAAATTACAGTTATCAAGATAACTTTCAGAGAGGCTAGTGATCTTAAGACCATACTCACCTACTCCAATGCTTAAAATTGAGTACGAATATTCAAAGAACTCCTTGACAGCATTCACGCTAAGTGACAGAAGGCGGGGAATGCTTGAGAAGAGAAAAATGAAAATAAATGCAGGGAAAGCAAAGCAAAAAAATAATAATAACAATAAATCTTCCCGTGACCTTTCAGCGGTATCCATGCTTAGTAATACGGGAATGACAGGGGGTACTAAAGAAAGGAAATCCCTACACAAAAATAAATAATGTATGGTCAGTTATCACTTTCCTGCTCAAAAGCCTCTTAATAATCAAAATTTATTCTATTAATCTACGTTCTTTATAAGTTTCATCTCGCTACATTCTTCAGAAATTCACTTAGGAAGCTTGCTCTCCATTTGTTAACATAAACAGTCTTGACTAGAGTTGTGGATCATGTTTTCAAATTGTTGAGATCAGCATTAACTCAAGGTTATCATAGTTAAGACAACTTAAACGCTTTAATACATACAATTCTTAGTATAGATGAACCAGTTATAAGAATTCAAGAATAGAAGCACTCAATTAACCATGACTAATTCAATGAATAAATTCAAGAATAAAAATTCTTTTCAAACAAAGTAATAATAAATTCAAGCTCACATGTTCATAAATGCCTTCTTAGGACTTTGAGTTGTAACTAGCCAAATAAAAATCTAAAAATCATCATCGTTGATCAAGATCAAGAAGCATCTATAAGAATATCAAAATAAAAGAAGAACTTTAAGCTGCAACCAGCCAATAAAAATCTAAAAGTCTTCAATAATGATCAAGATTGAGAAAGCTCAAGAACATTCAATAAGAATTCATCAAGATCTAAGAGTATATGCTATAAAACCAATAAGGTAACAAAACACAAATCACAAACACACAAATCACAACTACACCAAGCATAATCACAATCACAATCACAATTGATCACTCCTAGTTGACACCAAAAGAGGTGAGAGTAGTATTAGGCACTGCTAGAGAATGTCAAATACACTTAACATTACTAGGGAGTGTTAAGAACCCTTAACACTGCTAGAGAGTGTCAAATACACTTAACACAACTAGAGAGTGTTAAGAA
>CATIWM010544930.1:0-12589 GCA_949671775.1 Mallotus repandus | reverse complement strand
TTCAACCTACCATCTCCACCATGATCAATCATTATATTTCAACTAGTTTTCTGAGCAATCGTGAAGGCATCTTAAGTCTTCTTCTGGGCATAATCAAACTGTGGAGAATAAAACTAAGAAGAAGAGTTTTGTTAAACTAGTATAGGTGGCGGGGTTTAGCGTGCACTCAAATGTTTGGCGACTACGACACTGTATAAGCTTAAGGCCTGCTAGGAAATACAAAATGGGCTTGGAGCCCATATTGGAGATGGAGTCGCCACTCGGATGAAAATCGGAACACACTTTACAGCAACTAGATTTCATAGAGGTACCCAAAAGCCGTCATCAAAGATCAAGGTCGGAAACACGGTATGGGCTTTTGAACGCCCACCCAACCTTGTGCTTGGCCTTTGTGTGTGTTTTGTATTTTATTACCTTTGATTATTTCTTTATTATTGGGTGGATTACAAGCGTTTCCAATTTTATAATTTAATCCAAGTTTGCACATTAGTCATTTTACATGCTTTTTTACCTTACATTTGTTACAAATAAGAACAAATATTACAAACATCCATTCAAGACAATCGGGGAAGGGATTAGAGATTACAATAACTTATTCAATTACAATGATACTGAAACCAAATAAAACCTCTCAAGAACTAATTAATACACTAACTATTTAGTGATTAAAAGTCACAAAGAAACGTACACCAAACACAAGTTAGTTTCGTCTCAAGATAAATAGTTTTTATATAAAAAGAAATAAATAAATTTGCATGAAGTACGTATGAATATTCATTTAAACATGGTTTACTCACTCAAACAAACATTTAAGTATAATAATCGCATGCAATACTAAAGATATTAGGCAGCATGTTTGTATCGGAAACCAAAAATATACCGAAAGGATACTAAGGACGAATTAGAATCATGCTGGACTCTGGTCAAGGGGTGACCGTCTCCTGGGAAGAGGCGTCGCCTTTTAGATCCCTGTTCAGGAGGCGATTGCCTCCTTATTAAGGGGCAGTGCCTCCTTAAAGGCACGTTGCCTCTTAGCCAGGAATACTATGATTTGCATGTTACTTGAATTCTAAGTAAATCGAATTTCATGTAAGTTACACATAAATCTATTTCTAATACATCAATATCCCACATAAGCATGCTTTCATATGCCATGTAACACATCAAAAACCAAAAAAATGTAATCAAGACCGAGAAATCGAGTTTTCATAAAAAATTAGGACTTGAAAAGATTAAAAATAGTAATTCTTACTAAATGAACCATGTTTGATGCTCTTAATTGAGCCCTTAGAGCTTGATTTATGGATTTTTCTACTTTGAATGCAAGAGGAACTCCTTTTTCTTCAAGAAAATCAACTTTCCTTCATCAAACTCTTCTTTTTTTACCCCCTTTTCACTATCTTTTTCTTCTTCTTCTTTCAAGGTGTCTTCCTTTTTTTTGTCTCTGTGTTCTCTCATTTCTTTTCTCTCTCTCTCCTCACAGACCCCTAACTTTTCTATTTAAGCCTTTTTTTACTCTTCCCAATTTCCCAAAAAAAATTGTGCCACTTGGATCCCCCTCATGATTTCTCATTATTTTTCCTTATCTTCTCCACCTTATTCATGCCTTGAAAGTCATCTTTTCATGCACAAATTTATAGGTTAAAGATCTATGGGTCCATTTCTAGTGTATGGGGCCAAAATGCATTAAATTATATTTATTGTAAAGTTAGGTCGGCTACTAAAGAGGTGTTGCCTCTTTGAAGAGACATCGCCTCTTCGAACTTACGTTGAAAGGGCGTCGCCTCTTAGGAAGAGGCGATCGCCTTTTTAACAGGCTTGGCCTGGGCTTGGGCTAATGGGCTTAGGCTTAAGTGTTTAGGCTTTGGGTTATGGGTTTGGGCTAGGTTTAGGCTTCCAAGTCTATTTTAAAGAAGGCTTTGGGTCCTCTTACACTCAAAATTTCGACTTGCTCATCATTGGGATTTCATTTTGGGTCGATCAAACCGAGGGTGTCCATAGTTTGCCCCTTTGGTTTTTTGAAAACTAGATTTTTGAAATCAATTTTTTGAAAAAACAACATGCACACTCAATAGTTGAATGACATACCTGACTTGCAAGCTTCACTTGGGTTGTTAGCTTCAGGAATTCAAACTCGAGAGGTCAAACTTTATCTCGAAATGTGACCGTAATCCCCAAATTTTTCTGACCCGATCAGTCACTCATTATAGTTGGGGCGTGATTCTCTGGTTTTTCTAGCCCGATCTTCACTCAGTAAGTAAAAGAAGTGAAACATAACTGTGTTCCTCAGGTTTTCCTGGCTCGATCAGTTACTCATTAATATTTTGAGGTATGAATTTCAGGTTTTCCTTGCCCGATCTTCACTCAGTAAGCAAAGAGGTGAAACATAACCATGTTCCTCAGGTTTTCCTGGCCCGTTCAGTTACTCATTAATAATTTGATGCGTGAATTTCAGGTTTTTCTAGCCTGATCTTCACTCAGTAAGCAAAATAAGATGTACTTCGGGGATTCAAACCCGACCAGACACTTCTTATAAGGCTCACTTTGGGGATTCAAACTCCACCAAACGCTTCTTTATGATGCGCACTTTGGGAATTCAAACTCGACCAAACGCTTCTTTATAACGCACACTTCGGGGATTCAAACCTGACTAGATGCTTTTTTACAATGCGCACTTCGGGGATTCAAACTCGACTAGATGCTTCTTTATAATGCGCACTCAGGGATTCAAACCTGACCAGACGCTTCTTTACAATGCGCACTTCAGGGATTCAAACCCAACCATATGCTTATTTATAATGCGCACTTCAAAGATTCAAACCCGACCAAATGCTTCTCACAATGCACACTTCAGGGATTCAAACCTGACTAGACGCTTCTTCACTGACACTTCGATCAAAATACCTTCAATCGTTCAAAGTTGATTTCAAGATACATCCGAGAGACAGAATAAACAATTCTCCACTTTTTTTTTGGTTCCGCTGGGGATTCCCACCCACCTGATGGGCTTTTGTGGGCTTCTTTGACCTTCTCTTCCTTTTCCTACATTTATGGGCCTATCCTTGGAGGCTCGCCTCTCTTCCATTATATACATACAAAAAACTTTTTTTTTCTTTCCTTCCTTTTTCTTTTTCTTTTTTTTTTTCTCTTTTTTCTTCTTCTTCCTTCTCCCCACGCTTTCTTGTTCTCAAACATGGCTAATGAGAGAACGCCGCCTCTGCCTCCTTGGGACCTTGTTTCTCCTGTCCTCACTCCTCCGCATAGCCATGGATTCACGAAGGGTGACATGATCCCTATTTTGGCAGATTTGAAGAGTCACATTTGTTCTCTGGCTTTGGGAGAGGCTAGTATTCAAAATTCCTCATTTTTTCCTATAAATTATACAGGGCCAGAGCACATTTATGTTTATTTATCAATTAGGATCAGAAATAGGATCAAATTAGGTGAATATTTGTGAAAATTGAGAAAAATTTGTGAAGAGCACATTGTTCTTCGCACTGAAGAGGCGTCGCCTCTTTGAGGAGGCGATTGCCTCCTCAAGGAAATGACATCTCTTGGCGAAGAAGCGATTGTGTCCTCTATTAAAAGGATGTGTCGCCTCTTGGCCAAGAGGCGTCGTACCTTGGCAAAAAGGTGTTGTGTCTTGACTAGAAAAGGTTTTTTTCTATTTTTATTTTTTCATTTTTGACTTATCACTAACACCTAGGAATATTTAAACAATATAATACTGATTCTACTCCCTGGTTCTTTCTTGCAGCATGACGTGCACACATTCAAGGGAACCGAGAACTTTCATGGAGCTCAAATCTTTTACAATGAGCTCACAAACGACCAGCGGGATAGGGTCCAGGACACTGGATTTGAGGATTTCATTCTTTCTCTACCAAAGGAGCAGGGGAAGATGGATTACCAGCCTCTTCCCGCCCTGATGGAGAGATGGCTAAACACTACTCATACTTTCCATCTCCCATTTGAGGAGTTAACTCTAGATCTGATTTCTTTCACTGCTATCACCAGGATTGCATGTGCCAAGAACCCCGTTCCTTTTGATACCAGCTTGCATCAAATGAGTCCAGAGACAGTTTCCTACATTAAGCAACTCTTCAGTGTGATTCCTGACATAAAAGGGACTCACACGATTAAGCTAGATTTGATCCGAAGTTTCTACACCAAAGAGAGAGCCGCAACGATGACTAGCCCTTGAGAGATCGACCAGGTGGTGCGAGCTTTCTTGATTTACCTCCTCGGCACCACACTCTTTACTGACACTACTAGTTCCATGGACGTGATGTTCTTTATACCCGCTCTGGGACTTGGATTTAGTGGCCACCTATAACTAGGGCAACTATGCTCTAGCATACCTCTACAGGAGCATAGACGAGCTAGTACGTGGAACGAAGAGATTTTGCGAGCTCTGGCATACTACTCTAGTATTTCCTTTCCCTTTCTGATTTATTTTGTAAATCTTATCACCATTCACTGACAATTCTCCTTTACATGTTTGGGGATTGGAGTTGGAGTTAATTACCGGGATATCCCATGTAGCGGATTATCTCCCAGCCATAGGGAGGTGGGGTGCTAGCCATGTACTGAAAAGGCATATGGCCCCAGTGCACGTTCATTGGGAGTGCCTGAACTCCCTGACTCTTGAAGCGGTAACTAAAAAAATAAAAATTATTTTTTAGTATTCTTTTAAGTTTATTCACTTACCTATTATACTTTTGCAGGTATGGAATGATCTGTGGGGACCAGAGAACTGGTGGAATCCTGAGATGGTTCACTCTAGGCTGTTATCCTTATGAAGAGTTCTACTTTAGAGCCCCAGTTGTCGAGTATGGTATCTCGGCGAGAGAGTGTACAATTGGAACGGCGGGCCCCAAGCATGACACATTCCCAAGTCTCCACCTAGGCACCTTTTCTAGATGCATGAGCTAGAGGGTAAGGAGCTTGATCGAGTTATCGCTGGAGAGCTGACTATTGATCATACTGTGCAGGTGAAGAGCTAGTATCCAGATTTTATCCGGACCCACCTCTTACAGCAAGTCCCCCTGGATGTCGGCTCTACCTCTCAGGTATATGTTTGACTCTTTGATCGCATTTCTTAAATTATCATATTTTGATGTGGCCCCTTTGCTTTCAGGTTATGGCTACTGGACCTGCACCGCGCGTGAGACCCCAGGTGTGAAAGAGACCTTCGTAGAGGTCTCACGCAGATGAGAGTGGGGCGGGTACGGCTGGAGCGCAGCAGCTCAGACCTCCCACTGTATCCGTCTTTGACATAATGGCCGATAGTCTCGTGCACACTCCAGATTCCTTGGCTCAATGTTGGGTCCCTCCAGGAGAGTTATCACGCTAGTTCCTGACTCATGATGAGGATCTGACACTTGCTTGCATCCCAACTGGTGCCACTCATGTAAGTTTCTTCTTTAGTCCTATTTTCTCAATCATTCTTAATACTTTTGTTAGTACTGATCAGCTTATCAATAATACAAATTCCTTTGGAGCAAGGCCAGTACATGTACCAATTGATTGAGGCCAGAGGGATTATATGCTGGGCATCACTCAATAATGGAGGGTAAATATTCTTCCTATTCTTACATGTATGCATGCTTGTATGATTTACTTACCTTGTGTTTGCTTGAACAGGACTAGGAACGACCATAGAGAAGTCAACCCCTAAAGTTCCATAGAAGGCAAATGGCTTACATCACTATATATTTGATAGTTATGGCATTTCTTAACGTATTTCATACAATTTGCTTCCATGGTTAGCCAGAAATAACCTTGATGAATTATTTTCTTAGCTAGGATTGTCCCGTTCATGTGTGGTCCGCATATGCCTTCGTGAACTGCTTCCATAATCTTTTGAGCCTCGGCCTTATCAACACATCTGAGGTGTACTCCTGTCGACATTCTCTTGTATAACATCCCATTATGGTTGATGAACTGCCGGGATAGCATTCTCAGGGACATCCTTTCTTTTCTGTCAGCATCATCAGGGAATCGCCCCATTGCCAGATATTGCTGTAAATTCAGAAACTAAGGTTTCTCTGTGGGGTCAATAAGCATTATCCTGATCTCTTCATGATAGAGAGTTTGAGATTTTACCAAAATGAGAGGTTTGATGGCTATTTGTTTCTCCTCTTCCTATATTAAAGCCGAGGTGGATAAGGCGTCT
Organism: Mallotus repandus; assembly: GCA_949671775.1. Taxonomy (NCBI): domain Eukaryota; kingdom Viridiplantae; phylum Streptophyta; class Magnoliopsida; order Malpighiales; family Euphorbiaceae; genus Mallotus; species Mallotus repandus. The sequence continues at coordinate 6,411 of CATIWM010544930.1, read as the reverse complement.
GCCATCTAATTTTCTTCTCGTGGCAAATGTACCACCTTATATCGGGCGACGGATAGTAAAACAGTAATCGCATAATCCCAATACAATTTCAGCTTGTCTTCTTTGACTTTTCATTATTTGGAGATCTGCTTTACCACTAACATCGAGTCTCTATATATCGTGATCTCATTTGCCCCCACGTTCCGGAGAGCTTCCAAACCATAAATGTAGGCCTCATACTCTACTTGATTGTTAGTGACCTCAAATTCTAATCTTTTCACTATTGGGATCATTTCTCCTTCTAGTGAGATTAGAATTACACCTATACCTACTCCCTTGCTATTAACGGCCCGATCAAAGTACGTTTTTCATGTCTAGATTTCGATTGCCCCCAGGTGTTCATTTGGAAACTCTAACTCCCATTCCTGCTCGTCGTCTACTGGATTCTGAGCCAAAAAATCTACCACCTCCTTTCCTTTTACCACTTTCGTTGCCACATAATCTATGTTAAATTCTGTGAGCAAAACTAACTATTTGGCCCATTTTCCAATTAGCGATGGAGTTTGCTAGAGGTATCTGAGTGGATCATGCTTTGAAACCACTTGAACCCTGTAGGATTGGAAGTAATGTTGAAGCTTCTTGGTCACCCAAATCACTGCCAGACATGTTTTCTCTATAAGACTATAGCTGGACTCATATGGTAGAAGCTTTTTGCTCAAGTAATAGACTGTATACTCGACCTTTCTGTCACCTTCTTGAGCTAACATTATGCCTATTCCCTCTCTCTCGATGGCAAGGTAGAGAATCAACACTTTACCCGGTCTCGGTGGTTACAAAATAGGAGGATTCATCAAATAATTCTTGATAGTTTCAAAACCCTGCTGACACTTGTCATCCCAAACGAATGGCTGATTTTTCTTCAAAAGCTTGAAGATGGGTTCACATATAGTAGTTAGCTTGGCTATGAATCTACTAATGTATTGTAGTCATCCGATGAATCCTCAAACATTTTTCTTATTCCTTGGTTCAGGCATTTCTTTGATTGCTCTGATCTCATCAGGATCCACCTTTTTGCCTTTTTGGTTGATGATGTGTCCTAACAACCTCCCAGATGTTACTCTGAAAACACACTTCTTCGGGTTAAGCTTGAGGTTATATTTTTCTGCTCTAGCTAGGAACTTGTCGAGAGCTTCGAAATGTCCTTCCCGTGTCAGAGACTTCACCATCATGTCATCCACATATATCTCAATCTTCTTGTGAACTATGTCATGTAGCAATATGGTAGCCATCCTCTAATAAGTTGCCCCTGCATTCTTCAAACTAAGTGGCATGACTAAATAGAAATAGACTCCCCATTCAGTGGTAAATAAAGTCTTCAGTTTGTCTATCATTGCCATAATGATCTGGTTTTATCCCGAGAAACCACCCATGAAAGAGTACATGGCACTGGAAGTCACGCTATCGACTAAGGTGTCAATATGCAGTAAGGGAAAATCATCCTTTAGGCAGGCTTTATTCAAATCCCTGTAGTCCACACACATTCTGACCTTTCCATCTTTCTTTGGAACCGGGACAATGTTAGCCAACCACTGGGTATCATTGACCAACTTTAAAAATTTCACTTTTAGCTTCTTTTCCACCTCTTCCTTGATCAGGAGAGCCCATTCTAGCCTTAGTCTTCTCTTTTTTTATTTTACCGGTGTGACGTGAGAATACATAGGGATTCTATGCTCTGTGATCTCTCTATCAATCCCAGGCATGTCCTCATAATCCCAAGCGAATACTTTCTAGCTTTTTTTTAGTGTTTCTTTCATTTTTTCTCTCTCTTCAAGAGTTAAGTCAGAAGCAAGAAGTATATTTTTAGGATTATCGCATGTGCCTAAATTAAATGATTCAATTTGCACTGAATTAATATCAAACATATGTATGAAATGATTGTCACACACAGTATAACCATTAGGCAGAACATCACACAAATAAGCAAAGTTAGATTCTATTACATTAATTTTAGAAAAGAAAACATTGCCAAGTTCAAACAAATTATAAAGAGAAATTTCAATATAATCTTAGAAAACATCCATGATGGAATCCAACACATAGGATTCAAAGCCATATTCCTTTTCCTAGTTGGTAGCATCCTTTGATTCCGCTGCAGGGACATCCTCCTTGGGTTCTAGAGACAACACCAATTCTTCCACCACTGGTTCCTCCTTAGTAACTTTACTAGTCCCGTTCACCTGTTCAGTGAAAATTTCAAAACTGGGGACCAGTTTCTTAGCAATCATTAATGGCTCAAGAGCTCCTTAGTATGGATAACTGGCACCTTCTCCCTCAAAAGCCTCCCATAATCCCTTCTTCTTTTTAGCCTTAATGAACACCTCAGATGACTTAAGATCAGCTTCAGTTAATCTCAGCTTTGACAAAATTTTTAAGGGAAACACATTGATGGCAGATCCGTTATCCACCATCATGCAGCAAGTTAATTTTTCTTTAACCTTTGCCTTTATAAACAAGGCCTTGTGGTGGTCCCTCCCCTCTAATAGTAAATTTTCATTTGTAAACATTACTGCTCTAGGGGGGCTTTCCGTCAACGTACAAACCATCTGTTCGGGAGTGTGGTTTGATGGGATCTTTTTATCGTCTAAAGCTAAAACTAGTGCCTCCCTATGGGCTTTAGAGTTCATGAGTAACTACCAAATACTAGCGAGAGTTGTTTCATCTCTTCTGGCTTTATCGGCTTTCTTATTTTCTTTCTTTGCCTTTTTCGATTCTTCTTCCACTTTCTTTGATTCTTCTTTTGAATCTATTTGCTTTTCTTCAGACTCAGCAGGTTTTATTTCTCCCTCATTTTCCTCAAGTCTTCCAACTGGTGGAATTTGTTTTCTTCCCTCATTCATCCATAAATCAAGAGCTCCCCCCTATTTATCATCAGAGCTCCATATGTCTAGGACACTCATATTGATCTTAACAATGCTATTTTCTCAGATTTAGGCAATTTGGTTCAGGTTTTGATGGTGCAGGTGTGGTATCAACAAAGGAGTTCAAGACTTGCTCCTCAGTTAAACTGGTGTTTATCATGAGTATGGATTGATTTGGTGGTGGCATGTTGTTGTAATTGGGTAAGGGGTTATTTCTGGTGTTTAGTTTTCTATTTTTGGGATCGGTGATTTTTCCTGAGTCAATAAGATCTTAGATCTCATGTTTCAAACGAGTGCAGCTATCGGTGTCATGTCCAATGTTCTGGTGGTACTTACAATACAGTTTCAGATCAGCATTGGGGAATGGTGGTCTTTGTGGTAGAGGTCGTAGCAAGTTGTTCTCGATTAGTTTCTTTAAAACTTTAGAGAGAGGTCTCCCTAGATTAGAAAATCTTCTAGGTTATTGAACAACATTGATTTAAACGTTACTGCTTGAACCTATCCCACTACTGGATCCGATCCCTTCTGTACCAGAGGGTCTCCCGGTGAAAATTTTCTTATCTTGCGCCAAATTTGTGTAGCTCTTCAAAATATCTAATCCCTAAGTCTCTCAACTTTTTATTATCAACTGATCCAATTCTATTGGTCTGTGCTTAATTTGAGATAACTTCCCTCTCAATCTTGTTAGATACTCAGCAAAGGACTCGTTGAACTTCTGCTTTGTGTTTTACGGGTCTCTTAAAGAGACCTCCATTGGAGCGTTCAGGCCGTACTGCTTGATGAATGCAACAGAAAGATCTTTTCAGTCACTTTGCATTGCTGACTCCAAGGTGTAATACTAACGAATTGGAGCACCTTCCAAATATAAAGGGAATTGCTTGACAATTTAAGCATTTGTTAGCTTTATTGTACTCATGTAGGTCACATATTGTTTCAAATGTAAGTGAGGATCATCAGTCCCTACATACTTCTTTATGTCAGGGAACTTGAATTTTTGTGGCAGAGGATTATCGCCTTTATGCAAATCTAGATTAGAATAGTCGAGGGGAGCATCTATCCCCTTTTCTTTCATCTGCATCTACATCTGAGCCATCGTTTTGACAAGGTCTTTAGCCCAATTTGGCTTCTCTACATTTTTTAGGGCGTCTATCCTTGCTCAGATTACAGGTTCGGCCAATAGATTTTCCTGGTCATCTTCTATTTCTTGCCTCCCTGGATTTTCAGCATCAATATCAAATGGGCGAGGTTGAGGTGGTGGCGATTCTCGTCTATCCTCTTTTCTCATTTCTGCTATCATCTCTCGCATAATAGCTTTGGTTTGTTCAGCCATTTCTGCCTTAAATTGTTTTGGATCAAAACTCGTTAATGTTGTTTCTTTCAACATTCTGACTAAAAGACCAGTATCAGAGCGAGTCCAAGTGGATGACTGGTTTGAATCTATATTTGTAATCATCACAGGTTAGAACTATGCATGGCGTGTATGCATGATATGCAGGTTTACTTAATTATTTTAGAAGGAAAATAATCACTTATTCACATATAACACATAACAAGACAAAGCTCTTTAAGCAGTATCTCCACCTTTACTTCTCCCACACACATATTCAATGGTGAGTTCCTTTTCCTAGGATTATTGGCTTGGTTTTGATTATCAACAGGGGATATCAAAATTGACGGATGTAACAAATCTCTTAAGACGAAGTAGGCAAGTAGTAATTCTTTGTAATAAAACCAAAGTCCATGTTCTATAGGCCGTAACGGGCATGAAAGGCCTATCTTGGCATGGGCCGTAGGCCCAACTTGATATAATCCATTTGTAATGGGCTTGGATTTTATTACAAAGATTGCTATATGGAATAAAATGCATGCGGTTTGGAAAAATCTAAGTGGAAGTTGCTAAGTCATTACATGAGCTGAGTTGAGGGTAATAAGCTACGGCTCCCACAGCTCTATACATCTATTACGTCTCCCCACTCAAGGGTCCATGCGACGTGGATAATACATGTTATGAGTGACAATAACTGAATACTTCACTACCAGGTTTGAGTGAAACGCAGGTAGCGAAGCAAAGAGTATTGTCGGGTTATTTGGGGCTTGAGTGCACATTGTCTGAAAATATGTTGTGGATGCAGAAAATGCAAAGGAAATAAGGTAATAATCTGAGATGATAAATTACAAAACACTGGAATTAGTTTCTCTATCCCCAGTGGAGTTGCCACTGTAGGCGGCAGGGTTTAGCGTGAGCCCAAGTGTTTAGTGACCACGGCACTGTACAAACTCAGGGCTTGCTAGGAAATACAAAATGGGCTTGGGGCCCATATTGGAGATAAAGTTGTCACCCGGATGAAAATCAGGATACACTTTACAACAACTAGATTCCATGGAGCTACCCAGAAGCCGTCATCAGAGATCGGGTTTAGAAATTGGGTATGGGCTTTTAAATGCCCACCTAACCTTACGATTGGCCTCCGTGTGTATTTTGTATTTTATTACCTTTGATTATTTAATTATTTCTTTATTATTGGGTGGATTGCAAATGCCTCCAATTTTACAATTTAATCCAAGTTTGCACATTAGTCATTTTACATGCTTTGTTACCTTACATTTGTTACAAATAAGAACAAATATTACAAACATTCATTCAAGACCATCAGGGAAGGGATTAGGGATTACAGTAACTTATTCAATTACAATGATACTGAAACCAAATAAAACCTCTCAAGAACTAATGAATACACTAACTATTTAGTGATTAAAAGACACAAAGAAACGTACACCAAACATGGGTTAGTTTTGTCTCAAGATAAATAGTTTTTATATAAAAAGAAATAAATAAATTTGCATGAAGTAGGTATGAATATTCATTTAAACATGGTTTACTCACTTAAACAAACATGTAAGTATAATAATCACATGCAGTACTAAAGATATTAGGCAACATGTTTGTATCGGAAACCAAAAATATACCGAAAGGATACTAAAGACGAATCAGAATCATGCTGGACTCTGGTCAAGGGGCGACCGTCTCCTGAGAAGAGGCGTCACCTCTTGGATCCTTGTTCAGGAGGCGATCTCCTCCTTGTTAAAGGGCGACACCTCCTTAAAAGGACGTCGCCTCTTAGCCAGGAAAACTATAATTTACATGTTACTTGAATTCTAAGTAAATCGAATTTCATGCAAGCTACACGTAAATCTATTTCTAATACATCAATATCTTACATAAGCATGGTTTCATATGACGTGTAACACATCAAAAACCCAAAAAATGTAATGAAGACCGAGAAATTAAGATTTTATGAAAAATTAGGACTTGAAAAGTTTAAAAATAGTAATTCTTACTGAATGAACCACGTTTGATGCTCTTAACTAAGCTCTCAGAGTTTGGTTTATGGATTTTTCTACTTTGAATGCAAGAGGAACTCTTTTTTCTTCAAGAAAATCAACTTTCCTTCATCAAACTCTTCTTTTTCACCCCATTTTCACTCTCTTTTTCTTCTTCTTCTTTCAAGGTGTC
>CATIWM010544871.1:0-20604 GCA_949671775.1 Mallotus repandus | reverse complement strand
CTAGGGGGTCCAACATGGAAGGTGCGGCTAGGAAGAAGAGACTCAACAACAGCTAGTAGGACAAAGGCAGACACAGATATTCCATCACCATTTATGGACCTTCCTGCGCTTATTAACAACTTCAAGAACCAAGGTCTTGATAAGGAAGATCTAGTTGCACTTACAGGTGCACACACGTTAGGATTTGCACAATGTCGTGTGTTCAGGGACAGAATCTACAATGAGACCAACACTATTGACCCTGAATTTGCAAACCAACGTAGATCAAGCTGCCCACGAACTGGTGGCGACACGAACCTTGCGCCTCTAGACCAAACACCAGCAAACTTTGACATTGCATACTTCATCAACTTGAAAAATAAAATGGGGCTTCTCCACTCTGATCAGCAACTGTTTAGCGGCGGATCCACTAATGAAATAGTGTTGAGTTATAGCTCAAATGCAGAAGAGTTTTGGGAGGATTTTGCCGAGTCAATGGTTAAGATGGGGAACATTAAGCCATTGACTGGAAATCAAGGCCAAGTTCGTTTGAACTGCAGGAAAGTGAATTAACCTACTAGAGAATGATACTTTTTTGAGATTGTTTAAGTTTTTTTTTTTTTCTTGTGCACAATTTGTTCGATTTATTTGTTGTAATCATTAAAATTTTGCATTGTTTTGATAAGGTCGTTTTATATTATTTCTTTCCCTTTAGTCACAAATGCCGCCTGATTATTCTTATAAAATAAGTATTTTAAAATATTGTATTTAGAAAAAAATTGTTAAAATAACATGTAGAAAAAATGCTCAACTTAATTTAATTAAAGATTATTATCAACAAGCTAAATGTCAAAATTAGGTACATACTGGTGATCCAATTAAATTCACATTATATCTTATATTTAAAGAAAGGTTAAATGTTGTCAACGAGGTGTACGACAAATTGGCAAAAAATCATTTTCCTGTTGAGATCCTACGAGTTATGGGTTGTGACAAAGATTATAGGTTTAATTCCATTCTAGTTAAAATAAAATTTCTTAAATGCATTATAGTGATTATAAAAAATGATGAATATTAATGTAATGGCAATATAGAAGTCTATTATCTCTAAAAAAAAATTTAATTTTAATATTTCCCATGTTCATCGAATAATGTTTGCCTGATTCAATCATGTTCAAACCAACATCGTCAAAAAAAAAAAGTTTAATTAACATATTGAATTTAAAAAAGGCATATTGATATAAAAAATTATAAGTTTATTAATCTTTCATAAATTTATATTAAATTTTAAAACTTCACAAATGTAACCTAATTTGATAAATTATTTATAATTTTAGCGCAATTGCAATTTGATCAATATATGACATCTAATTTGAAATAGCTAATCTCCATTTTTATGAATTTTACATCTGCATCATCTAAATACTAATTATAATAGTTAATTAAACTTTAATTTCAATAATTTAAAAAAATATAAAAAATGAAAATGAAAATTTTATTTAATTGTAAAGACTATATTCATATCTTTTTTACCTATTTTAAGTCTTCATATGAATGTGAGACTATAATAATAGATGTTAGTTAATTTATTTCAAATGCCACGTATGTATTTTAATTATTAACTCATGATCAAATCACAATTATACTAAATTGCAAATAATATATATTGTAATGGATATTTGTAACAAATTATTTCTGTCATTAAATTATAACGGATTAATAATAGGTTTGTAACAAAATAATAAATTAGTAACAAAATTTTTGCAATAGCAGAAGATCCGTTACAAAATAACAATTATAACAGATTTGTAACCATATTTGTAACGGATTTTTTGTAACAGAATTTTTTTTGGTACTAAATTTGATACAAAAAAGGTGCTAATTCGGCACCAAATATTTATAAAAAAATTTATAATGGATATAGCAGCTATAAATTTTGTAACAGATATGTGTTGTTACAAATTTGTAACGGATTTCTCAATCCGTTACAAAATATGCTAGGCTAAAATTTTTGGCCTTGCAAATTTGTAACGGATTAGAAATCTATTACAAATTTGTAACGAATTGCTAATCTGTTACAAAATATGCTAGGCTTTAAAAAAAAAATATTTGGCCTTGCAAATTTGTTATGGATTGCTAATCTGTTACAAAATATGCTAGGCCTTCAAAAAAAAATATTTGGCCTTGCAAATTTGTAACAGATTAGACATCCATTACAAATTTGTAACGGATTACTAATCCGTTACAAAATATGTTAGGCTTTCAAAAAATATATATATTTGGCCTTGCAAATTTGTAACGGATTAGACATCTGTTACAAACTTTGTAACAAATTGCTAATCCATTACAAAATATAATGCTTGGCTCTAAAAAAATATTTGGCCTTGTAAATTTGTAACGGATTAGACATCTGCTACAAATTTGCAACGGATTACTAATCCGTTACAAAATATGCTAGACTTTAAAAAAATTAAATAAATATGTGACCTTGCAAATTTGTAATAGATTAGACATCTGTTATAAAATATTCTAGGTTTAAATAATTGGCCTTGCAAATTTGTAACGGAATAGACATCCGTTACAAATTTACAATAGATTTCTAATCCATTATAAAATATGCTAGGCTTAAATATTTGGCCTTGCAAAGAAATCCATTACAAAATATGATAGGTATAAATATTATGAAAATTTATTTTGGAGCTTAAATAATTGTTATTTTATATTGACATAAATATTATAATAAAATTTTATATTGATATTGTATATATTAATAATAATACATATTTTTTTATGTAAATTAGTGTAATATTGAATAAATATAATTTAAAATACTAATTATAAATAAAAAACATATATGATAAAACTATATAATTTTATGATGTAAATGAATATTAACATTCAACATTAGTATTAAGTTAATATAATTTTTTTGAAGGGGATCAAGTGAATATAATATTAAATATGAAATAATATAGAAGTAGTAAAAATTATATAATATCAATTTAGGATTAAATAAATAAAATTTAAATAATTAAATATAATTAAATATATATTAATAATAAAATTAATAATTTTATATAAATTAATATTAAATAAATATAATTGAATTTATTAATATAGCTCAAAACTACGTAGTTGTAATTTTGAGTGTTTTGGTACACAATAAATATAAATACATCTCCTAACCCCAATAGTGGGAATAGTGAAATCATGTATGGATTGGTTAGTAAATTAGGTTTAATTTGGTAAAATTCTAATAAAATCAATGGTGGCTTTAGATTAATTTTAGTTTGCATGTTAATTAAATTAGGGTTAGATGTTATAAAATATATTTTAATTGTTTTCTTCATTGGCTTGTTTATTATCTTGGTTATTTTTATTTTGCTTTATTTATTTTATATGATTTGCATGTTCTTTTGTTTTTTTCTTTTTTAGGTTTTAGGTTAATTAACTAGATTCACCTAATCATTAAATAGGCTTAATAATTTAATTATGATTAGGGTTTAATTAATTAATTTAATCTTAAGGCCCATAATTAATTTTAGATTTTAGGTTAGAGATAATTTAGGTCCTCTTAGTTAATTTAGACATAGGCCCACTGAGATTAATTTAATTTAATTTAGACTTGACCCATTAACTTAATTATTTTTCCATAATTTGTAGAATTAGGATCATATTAGATTAAAATTAGGCCCACTAATTAAAGCCTTTTCATAATTTGAAGACTCAGGCCTATTTTAGAAATAAAACAAATAGACTAGGTACATTTAAATAAAATTGAGTAGGAAATATGGTTATTAGCTTTAGGCTCATTTGTAAATTAAAATATGTAAACTTAGCTCACTCTAATTAAAATATGTAGATTATACTAACCTAAAGTTGATGTGCTTTGTATGAATGCATTTCTTATATGCTTTTTCATGATTGGTTGCCTTTGGGATTGATGGATATTCAATTAGGGTTTATATGAAATTGCATGTAATTAGAGGATAAGATAGTAATTCATAAACTAATTCTAAATGAACATGAGACTAAAAGAAGTTGGTATTCCGTACCCAGAACTCCTGGTTGTGGTGCTAGCTTGTATTAGAGAATTAAATTACCACCACCTTCGATTTGTCCCAGTTATTACCCTAGGTGGTGACTCCTCATCTCCACCCCATGTCTTTGTGACAGTCGTTAGTGTGTTCCCTAGAGCACTGAGCTCAAACAGTGTCGCAGTTGCAATAAACTTAGACGTGCGCTATACCCCCCGTCTACACATGTAACAAACTTTATCAGCGATAACTTATAAATGACATGGGTTGTAAGAGCTTATCTGCAATGTCGAGGATCTCGCCAAAAGAGGTTAGGTTCTTCACTCTTTAATGACGACGGTACCCCTAGGATCGATATAACGGCTCATGCTAGTAGTGTGGCATCTGGTGGTTCAGTCCTTGGTGACTTGGTGAACACGGTGCCCCTAATATTGTATGGATTGTTGATTACAGGAGTTGGGATGCGCTTTTCTTTACCCAGGCCTGGCATGCTTTTGTCGGACGTAGCACCTATAGACATTACTCATGCCAGTCTTTTGATTTTGTTAGGGGCTTTTCTTTCTTTGATTTGTCTGTTATCTAACTTTTTTATTCATTTTGCAGGTGCCTATTTCTATTACTTAGTTCTGGTATACTGTTGCGACTAGTGCACAAGAGTATTTTATGGAGTTCATTGGCACGTAGAGCATACGTCCTCTTTTATCGACTGTTTATTGTACCTATTTTATACAAATGCATGTGCTTTTATGAATGCATGAATTTAATTTATGATGTTTATCTAATGTAGAGCCAATATACTCTTGCTAGCCATGAGTAGGAGAGGGAGCGAACATCTTGGAGTGAGTGTGTTAAGCAACTTGAGCAAGAGTTGGCCGCTTTTTGCATTTATTAAGATGATGAGGCACCTGGCCCAGATAGCAAAGATGCCTAAGTGGATTTAGCTCTTGCTTACGATGGTGACCATGGCCGATGTAGTTGTTTAGGAGGCTAAGTGTAGGATTTCAGTTGTGGTTGCTTGATTGTTATATCATTTTCCTGAGATCAGAGACTCTGGGTGTTGTATCTGGGCATCTATCTCATGTGTTATACTATGTACTACTTGTTGGTGTTATTATATCTGCTATGGCTTCATGTGTCGTTAATTGACTGACTTTCAAGCTTTCTAATGATGACTATAACACTACACTGTTGTATGATAAATGCCTTGGATGATGATTATTCTACTTATGGTCTATTAGTGAATGCACTTGGATTCTGATGTTGATTGTTTTGCTCATTCTCTGACTATGATCATTCTGTCCATTTGATGTGTACATAATTTATGGATTTTTTTAGAGTTGATGAGGTTTTAGAAATCATTTTTGAGAGTTTTATAGGTATCTGTGTTGTGGCCAAGCATCTGGTGAAGATGACAATAGAGGTTTTGGATTTGTTTCAAAGAAGTAGTGGCCTTGGTAAAGGTCTTAATTCTTGAGGTTGTAGGAGGTTCTCCTGCTCAAGCCTCTAGATTATTTTGGACAATGGGAGGTTGAAGTTTGAGTATTTTCAGGGTGGCTTATTGGTGATGTTAACAAATGGTGGGCTGTAGGTGTCTGGTTGGACACAGTTGACTTCAACTATGCTGGTGTAAGTGTTTTGGATTTATGTGTTGGCTTTAAGCTTCTTGGGAAGGTGTTTGGGGGTTTTTTAAGGGAGAATTTGGGAGTCAAGGTAGTGAGCAGTCATTTTCATTTTTTGAAGTAGGGGAGTGAACTTTTGACCATCATCATCATCAATTTGGATAAGAGTATGAAGAAGAGGCCGGAGCTTTATTTTGGCATGTTGGTAATGTAATTCCCCTCTCGAGTGTTTTTGGTTTGAGCATTTGTGGCTTCAGTTTTAGGCTTGAAGTTCGATCATAGTGCGATCAGCAGGCAATTTTTTATCCCTTTCTCAGCATATCATGGGGTTGTTGGCAAGAGGTGCCATCTTAATCTCCCATGTTGGAGTTATGGCTAATGCAATGAGCTAGTTTGCGCTGAGGCTTGTGTAGAGCTATGTTTCTTTTCATTCATATGAAAAAGAATGAGGTGAGCATGTATGCATGACGTGAACCTACAAAAGAATAAGGTGAGCATATATGCATGGTGTGCTTGTGCATGGTCTTATTATGATGATGCAGAATGGTTGCAGAAGAACATGAGTTAGAATATGTTGGCTAAATGTATGTTATGTATGTATGAGTATAATTTTTCGTGATATGTATGCGTGAATGCGATTGTTATAAAACTTGTGTATGCGATGTTATGCAAAAATATAAAATATAAAGATATCATGAATGCATGTTATGCCATGTGCTGCAAGAGATGTATTAGCGTAGGGAACCTTATTAGAAATGCATATGATGCCTTTTAAAAGGAAACAAAACAAAAGAGAAAGGGTTAGTAATCAATAAAATAAGCGAAAAGAAAGGATCATGGATTCTTGTCATGTTATAAGATGTAAAGGAGTTATCGTGTGTGCGTGATGTGTCCATGTAGAATGATAAGATGCGAATGCATGCATGGTATGTCTATGCACAAATGTAAGATGGCTGCGAGAAGAATATGAGTTAGTGTATGCATGTTATGTACATATGATAAAAAATGAACTTAAGAAAACTGGCTAGTATTTCCTGATAGGTAACAAACCAATCACAAGCAAGCTCTCGCTTCCAACCTTATCGCTCCACGTGGTTATTTAGTCTCTTTCCTAGGTAGGTTTTGACCCAATAGCCATCAGGGGACTATGGTTCAACTCTCAAACTAGGCTGTTTTAATTTATGTTGATCAGAACCAAAAGGTAAACTAAGGAACAATGCTTAAATGTAATGGAGGTAATCATATAATATTGATGTGGGGATTAGTCATCGGGTCACAAATGGCATCTATAGTCCATACGCGCCAGCATGCGCAAGGGCTATAGCCAACAAAAGGGGTCCAATTTTATGTCCCTGCATCGATATTCGATACATTTACCAAGGCATTAAAGTATTATTTGATAGTTTAAAATTTGATTCTTTCAACACAAATGTCTGCAGTTTAGTCAAATTCCTGACTCATTCATTTGATCTAATAAGGACAAATGGACGACATCTTATAGGTTCCATCATCGAAAGATATCACCATTCGCTAGTTCTCATAGGCTATTTAGATTGAGGTTTATGATTCTTATCATTCCTCGTGCATCATGCTTGCGCGAGGTAAACAAGGATCACATTAATCTAAGTATGAGCAGTCTGTGAGAATGGATGTAATGACGTCACTCAAAAATAGAAACTAGGGATGTCATAGCATTTGTGAATATTAGGTCAAATGGACAACATCAGGGTTTAACATGCAAAGCTTGGTGGGATCCTAGTGGAAATTTCTATTGGTTTATTTACATGGGCTGAGTCGAGGGTATAAGGCTAAAGGTTCCTTTATCAAGAATGCCCCCCATGACTAGGGTTATGGACTCCAACCTGTGAGTCTAGCATTTTTTGATAACTCAGGTCACCCCCCCTTTAAGACTTGGGTCACAAAATTTGGTTAGATGAGTCCTGTGAAACCACGAGCAAAGGATAAAGGTGACAAATCTGAATCAGTCACCCCATGACTTGTGTGGAATCATAGTGGATCAATTTTATTATTCTCGACTGATAGGGACTAATAGTGCACGTGTGATGTGTAGTGCAAATACAATAGTGAAGGGCTCCATATGATTATGTATTATGTAATGAGAAATAGTCATTTTTTAATTAATCTCTCTAATTAGCATCCCCAGTGGAGTCGCCACTATGAGCGACCTGAGAACTGATTTGATTTGGAATCACTTCCAAATTAAACTGTCGAATTAGAAGGAAGGGACATGGCAACTTTATTGAAAGGGGCATCCGTTTCATTTATGAGATAGGCATAAATGATTGGTCTTGAGGGGATACGAGATGCTTTGTGTTTGTGGAGTCATAAAATTAGGCTAAGATGAAAGGGACCGCATCGGGTCACTCAACAAGTATCGTCCCCAGCAGAGATTCTAGGTTTGAGAGATTGCATCTACTTTTTAGCTATTTCTCATTATACAATACTTAATATATAGCTACCGCAGTGCCATAGTTTTGATAATGATAATTGATATAAGCACATTCATACAAGCACATGATAAAAACGGAAAGTAAAGGAAATTAAGTACAATTATTTACAAGGCTTTCCTAGTAAATACATTTGAAAGAGAAAAAGTACAAAAATGTAAATCTAGTCCTAGATCTATAATACACCTGCAAAATAGAGGTTAGCACAACTATATGCATTTCCATCCATTCACCCACTAGGACAGCAAGTAGGCATAAGACACTCGATCAATGAATTATGAATAGCAAATAGATGCAGATGGTTTGTGCTTTTGCAGGAATTATTATAAAATATTTCTACATAGTAGAAAAATAACAAAAGATGCATGATTGCATCATTGGACCACGAAATGAAGGCTTTATCTCAAGAATATGAACTTTCAGATTATAAATGCATTTTGATGCAAAATGGAGAAAGTACTTATTTTCGTGTTTAAGGAGTGGAAAAGTGCATTCCTAATGCAAATGTGTAGTTTTGATGCAAAAGTATGATTTTTATGTTGAAAATGCAAGATTTATGTTAGAAATATGATTTCTATGTTGGAAATGTGAAAACTTATGCAAAATGATAATTTTGATTTTTACTAGATGTAAAATTTATACTTTATGTGAAAAATGATAATTTTTCACATAAAGCTGTAGAAATGTTATGGAAATGCTGATTATGATGTAAATATGTGATTTTTATCAATAAAATATGTAAAAATGCAGAGAATGCAGAAATTGTATGAACAATGATAAATCTTGTATTTCTGAAAGTAAAAAATGAAGACTTGATGTGAAAATGAATTTTTTGTGATTTTTCACATTCCGAACCTAAAGAATGCAAAATGACAGTTTATTATGCGCAAAATAAAGCAAAGATTATTCAATCAACATGCAAATTGTCAGTCCCACCACATAATCACAATAATTTCTCAACTACTGGAGGAATACAGTAAAAATGCAGTATGAAAAGTAAACATGCAAAAATAATTATTTGGTCCACAGATTTGACTAAGCTTATTTTTGGGTTTTTGAAGCTTTAGCTTCATGGGATTTTCAAGCTATCCTCATCGAGAGGTTGAAAATGATGTGTAGAATGTAAATTCGTATACCTTTGAAGTGTGCTTTGACAAAGATGTGGGTGGGTTTGGTTCAAGTCGGTCTAAAAATCCAAGGAAAAGTGTGTAAGATGAGCTAAAAGGGTGTAAATCGGGAGTCCTCAGTCTTTAATTCGACAACGTTTCAGTATGTGTGAAGGCCTCCCTTAAAATGGGAGGGAGAGGCCTCTATTTATAAAAAAAGTGGGTTTTTACACATGGGTATGCATCCCAAGGCACACGTATGAGCAGTTTGGCGCGCGCGTACGCATGGAAGAGCACGTAAGCTCTTAAAGTGTGCGTAACCATGCACTCTAGTGCGTGGTTGCGCGTAACTAATGTGCTTACTCGCTGATTTTGGGGCTTACCCGCACTATCTTGAGGCTATTTCTAAGGGTTTTTGGACCTTCTGAACACATTTTTGACGTCTGTTTAGTCCGAATCGGCTTCTATTTTCACACATAAGCATATGTGCTCAAATATGGTTATGAGTTACAAATTTGCTTACACACTGATTCTCGGGTTTATGCACATTTTTTCGGGATTGTTTTTGGAGGTTTTTAGGGCCTATGGACACATTTTCGACATCCGTTTTGTCAAAATTAGCTTTCAATTTTTTACAAAATTGAACTCCGGTCTTACAAGACGAATACTTGTCTGATGAGTTGTGCATTTTGAGGAACAATTGCTCTAAATGAGTGACTTATCATTCCGATAATTCATAATTTATAAAATTGAAATACGACTTAGTCACTTAGTGACTAGTTTCGCAGTTTGGAGGCTCAGTTCAAATTTTTTTAGACTTTAGCATGCTTTAGAGGCAATACGAATGAACAGACATTTGTCATATTCGAGGAGATGATTTCATCATCAGATCCTTTTAGGGATAGTCAAATTTCTATGTATGATAGACTATATCATATCATCTTCAACAATATCTCCCTCTTCAGCAAATATATGCAATTTTCAAAATCA
This sequence comes from Mallotus repandus, assembly GCA_949671775.1. Lineage (NCBI taxonomy): Eukaryota > Viridiplantae > Streptophyta > Magnoliopsida > Malpighiales > Euphorbiaceae > Mallotus > Mallotus repandus. The sequence goes on along the minus strand of CATIWM010544871.1, from coordinate 10,405 downwards.
TCTTCATTTTCTTCTTAAACGAATAAAAGTAAAACCGCCACTTAATTCTTTTCTTAAAATCATATTTTCTTTAAGAGGGAGCAATTTGAATTCTCTTGCTTTTTTTTAATGGTGTCAGAGCATCCTCTGTCCGTAGAACAAATATCTTGGTCCTCTTAATGAATTTTCTTAATCAAATTAATTCAACTAAAGATGGTTGATCCAACATCTTCTAATCAATTCTTACATAAACAAACATCACCAACACACTCGACTAAAACACCATCCGCTCTAATTATACTTATAAACACCACAGTCCAAGGAAATGTTCTTCTCTCTAATGGGAATTTGACATCACACAATGCTTCCTCTCAAATCGCATTCAAATTCTCAAAGGATGGGGAACTTTGCATTCTAAAAGTTTCAAATGACCAATCTCCTTTTTGGTTTTGGATTATTTGGTTATGTTAATGGAATTATGCCATGTCCACCCAAATCTAACCAAGGACATTGTTTTTGGCTTCGTCAAGACATACTAGTGATTTTAGGAATTGAGGCGACCGTGCATAGCACTATGAGTCCTACAATCAATAATCATGCTACCTTTACTAAAGCATGGATTAAGCTAGAAAATAGTATGTTCTCACTCCTATCCTCACTCAATATATATAAAAAGGAAGGCAAAACATTTGCCATATATATAAGTCAAGTAAAAAGTATAGTTGATGATCTTGCATTAATTGGCCGTCTATTAACTGAAGCAGAGATCATTGTCCACGCCGTAAGTATTCTCGGTGATCAATACAATGAACTGGCAGTTATAGTTTGTGCTTGGATTAACCTTATATCGTTTGAAAATCTTTGTGGCAAGCTTCTTGATGAATAAGGGTGGGTTTGGCATAAATAAATTTCATAAATTTTGTAGAATTTATTTGTAAATCCAAATTATATATATTTAGTTTAAATGAATTTTTTTGTAAAATTTATTTTCAAATCCAACTTTTTAAATTTGTGGAATTGACTATAACTAAAGTAAATTCTGATGAAATAGTTGAAATTGTAAATAAATTTCACAAGTTTTAAGCTTAAATTTTTACATGACTAAAATACCTTATTATATTTATTTGCACTTGCATAGATAGTGTCATGTTTATTTTCTCAAGAAGATAACTCTATTTTCTTTTGCATATATATTGGTATAATAAAAAGATTGACAACTCTTGAATTTTATCACATTTTTAAAAGGATTATTTTATTAATAATTAAGAATAAATAAATAAACAGATGATATCACATACTACCATTAGATTGGACATTAATTGCACTCGTATGCTTCAACCATTTTATTCAGTGGCTTCCAATGAATTTATAGAATTCATTCCTAGAAAGAAAAATAATTTTAGCTTATAATAGAAATAATTTTTTTTAAAATTATATAAAAATTAATTTTATAACTTGAGATTAATACTAGTCAAACTCGAACTTTATATTTCTAAATTATGAATGATATTGTAAGATTTTATTATTATTATTATTATTATTATAGTCGATGATTACTTATAGTTAGAGTTGTGATTTTGTTTACCATTATTCAAATCTTTTTAATTAATCTAACCTTAATTTAGATTTTCCACATAATCATAATTTTATTTTTAATGAAATTTCAATTAAAAATTTATAAATTGGAACATTAATTTAAAAATATAATTAAAAATAAATATTTTAAAAGAAGTTAAATAATTGCACTTTTAATAATGAAAAATGATATTGAAAAATAAGGTAAAAAGACAATCTATTTAAAAAGGTATTTTCGACCAAAATAAAAATTAACTTGAATTCTAGATTTATACTAAACACAATATAATATAATATAAAATGTATTTGAAATAAATTTTACAAACTATTCATTTATACCAAACACACTTCATTAATAAAAATTTATTTGCAAATGAAACAAATTTCTTCTTGAAATTAAACCAAACAAGCGCTAAGTCATAATGAACAACCAAAATAAGATGACACACAAATTACTACTCTCTAAATGCCAAATCAACAACAATGGAAAAATGGTAATTGAATCATGGTGGACCTATGTCCTCAAATGGCTCAAAAGACAACAACTATAGAAAGGCAAATCAATTCAACACTCTTATCAATCACGGCAAAGCAATAATTCTAGCTGAGGTTACTATTCTCAAGGTATGGAATTCCATTCAAATACATTGTTTGTTAGGTTCAAATGAATTTCATAAAATCTTATAAAATTTATTTATAAATCTAAGTAAGTATATTTAGTTTAGATGAAAACTTTGTAAAATTCATTTGAAATTCCAACTTTTTAATTTTGTAAAATTATTTGAAACTAAATCAATTCTTATTAATGAAATATGTTTGGTTTAAATGAATTTAGAACTCATTTGAAATTGAATTTTATTTGTAATTCATTCGGAAATTAAATGAATTCTTAGGTGGAATTTAACCAAACAAGGGGTTTTATTTGCAGTTCTAAACAATATGTATTTAATTTAAATCAACATATTGTAGAATTTATTTACAATTCCAATATTTTAAATTTGTGGAATTGATTATGGTTAGATCGAATACTAACAAAATTTTTGGAATTGCCAAATTATATCCATTTTTAAGTTTATATTTCTAAATGACTAAAACAACCCTCATTATCTTTATTTTTAAGAATATCTTTCTATTTAAGAGGGTATTTTTTACTAAAATTTAAAAATTAACTTGAATTCTAAATTTATACCAAACACAACATAACAAAATATGAAATTCATTTGAAATCAATTTCATAAATTATTCATTTGAACCAAACACATTTCATTAGTAGAAATTCATTTGAAAATGAATTCTATTTGGAAATGAAATGAATTTTTGTGTGGAATTGAACTAAACATAATGTTGATCTATTTTACCTACATGGAATTTATTATTAGGTTCAATATCAGATTATCTATCAAATATGTGGCAGGTCACAACCCCAAAGTTTATCGCTCTCGTGCCCAACCATTAATCTTTACTCAGCCACTAGTTCATTATGTCGTTAGAGATTCAAATTAGTCCAATAATAATTGGGTGCTAGACTCCAAAGCCACACATTATATGACTTCCAATCTTCAAAATCTATCTATGCATTTTGACTACACTTGGAATAAAGATATTATAGTTGGTAATGGTAACGGAATTGTTATTCTCAGATTAGTTCTTCCACTATTAAATCTCCACTTGCATCATTCACTATTAATAATATTATGTGTTCACCTTTAATAAAAAAACTCTTTTTTTAGCTTCTTAATTTTGCAAATAGAATAATACTTCCATTGAAGTCTTTCCTAGCTAGTTCTTATGAAGGATTTGAGCACGGGAGCATCCTTGGCCTGAGGCTGAAGTATAAACAACCTCTACAAGTGGTTGACTTTCACATTTCCTATTCCATCATTATTATTATCATCTTCAACATCAATTACTCTCATCATTATTATTATACAAGTAGAAACACCTTGTGTTTCTTTGATTTTTTATGCTATCCATGACTTCATCCCTGTAATGATCATCAATTTGAATATAGATCTTAACTATAAGTGTGTTTTAGATTCTATCTCTAATCATGCATATATCTACTTTAAGATAAAATAAAATAAAACTTTTATTATAAGGTGTTAGCCTTATGCATAATCAATTCCTCTATTTTGACTTTAACAAACAATTTGATTGCATTAATTAAGTTTGCTAAGTGATGTAAACTTAAATTCTCTCTTAAGAATGCCTAAATACATCGTCAAAGCTCCAATAAGAAATAGAAAAATAATGATCACATGGAAGCTATGCTACTTTAACTTCAACCTAAATCAAGTATCTCAACACTCATCATGAGTATCCCTCATGATTAGGAGCAAGACTCATGAATAGAAAGCTAAAAATGCATGTGAAGTGCAAAGGAGTATGTGCCCTTCACGATCTGCCCTCACGATCGTGAGTGGATCATGATAGACAATCCAGCTTGTGATTAGGGAGTCCAGCTCGTGAGTTTAAGGCTCTGTCAAACCCCAAATACTCTAGACCCCTCACAAACCATGGTCATGATCGTGACAGGACCATGACCAGCACAGTCAACCAAAATCCTTTAGAGTCCTTAAAGCTTCAAAAGGCATGATCCCTAGTCACGATCGTGAGCTAGTCGTGACACCACCACTTTTAGTCTCCAATTGATATATTTTTCATGCATCACTATTGTGAGCAGCGTTCTTCCTACAAAAAGCTAAAATGCATCAAATGAAGAATGGTGAAGCTTGAAGACAAATTGAATGCACTCCAGCGTCTAGTTTATGTTCTCCAACTATAAATATAAGTCCTAGAGCATCATTCAATAGTTAGATAATTTGTTAGTTGAAATCATTTATTCTTAGAATTCATTGAGCATTAAATTTCTTCTTCTACTCCTCTAACATTCATATACACTCTTTGAAAGTGGGTTGTTTGATAGAATTAGAATTCTTCTTCTTTTTCTATTTTTTAGGGTTAAAAAAAGGAAGTGAGGACCTATTTTAGTTTGTGTGGTTTAATTGTTTGCCTATTAACAACACTTGAGAATTGGGTTTAAGAGTGAGCCTAAACTCTTATTTTTAAGGTTTGAGTTGAGCCTTAAAACTCAATTTTTAAAAAATAAGCTAAGTGAATAGATCGAAGTGATTGCAAAATTCTGACTTGGGAGAGTTAGGTGGATATAGGTTTGTTTGATAAATTGAACTCTTTAAACATTTGTGTTCATACTTCTCAATTCTTAAACTCCTTCTTAATTTTTGTTAATTATTTTTTAAATTTCAAAAAATTCCTATTCACCCCCCTCTATGGCTATTATAATTGGCATAAAAGCTTGACTTTTTGGCACTTAATTGTAAGAAGAATAAATCATGGGGAGTGAATCTTTAAACTTTTCATCTCCTAGACCTTTCTTTGATGGTAGTGACTAACCATATTAGAAGTTTAATATAGAGTTATACTTAAATAGTGACCCAATTAGGCTTGGGATGCTCTACTAAAGGGTAAGAAACTACCTAAGGGTACAATTGATAGTGTTGAAACCACTCTAGTAAGAAGTCAATAGTCAAATTATTGGGATTCCCATACTTAGTGAAAATTAAAAATTTTTGCCTTTAAAGGATCCATGTAATTCGGTTAAATAGATTGAGACAGTTTACAAAACTTACTAAGATAATTTTAAAGCAAGTGTGTTAGAAGGATGAGAGGGGGTTCAATTGGTGACACCCTACCTCGAGCTTTTTGTATCCTTTTGTCAGATGAGGTGCCACCAATAAAGCCATACCCTCTACCAGTGTCGATAAGAATAGGGTATCCAAAACAGTATAGGTGTGCTAGCACCTTTGAAATCTCACTTTTGTTTTCTCTTTATGTAGTTTTTCTTTTCGCAAAAGAAGTAAAAGAAGGAGGAATAATAGAGCCACCTAAAACCCTATAGATAGAGATGTATCTATAGACATCTTATCTAGGGTTTTCAAACCCTTTACTTACCAAAATAGTTTTGGTAAGTTTAAACTTCTATTTCTACTTTGATTCTTATTCTAAAAATAGAATTATTTCCTATTTATTTAAAATAACACTTACTTTATATAAATAAGGAAATAAATAAATAAATATAAATATATACACATATATATTTATTTATTCTTTTAGAGAGGTTATTATTGGGTTAATTAACCCAAGTCTACTTTGGGACTATTCTAAGTGTGCAACCCTGTAGGTACACTCAACATTGGCAGTGGGCCTAAAATTCCTATTTTAGCCCACAAGTCATAAGTGGCCTCTAGTAAGACATTATGACTTCCCAAGTTGTGTAAAGGTCGATAATCCAACATAACATAATCCACAACGGGTATTATAGTCCTTTTATCATACGATATCTTGATTGAACGTAAAGAATGGTTTATGTCATCCTTATGTAGTCTAATCATATTATTTCTTGATCTTAAGTAAACTAATATTGATAACTCTTTATCTGACATTGATAACTCTTTATCAACTCATTCTAGCATGGCCATGCATTTCTCTTTAGTCTAACTTATTTAGAGGCCCACTTATATCTTCTCAAAATAACTAATGGATAAATTCCATCTCAATCACTCACATTCATCATATAACTCATTTTATATCCAATCACAACCAATGTTACCATCTGGTTAAAGATGATGTAAAAATGTGTCTAAATATAGAATTTATTATGTAGGAAACCATGGTAATTTCAGGACAGAGGACTGAAATAATATTACTGTGATGAGAATGACTTATGATAATTATCCATGTAGTATTCTCTTAGTGGTTTGATCCAATACATTATTTCTCTAAATATGTACCTATGAGTTTGACTCAATATCTCATATACATGATTAGTAAAAACATAATCATCAGTCAAGCTCATACTAGTCTTAATTCATTGTTGTTCCCACAATAATGATCGACTAGGGATAATTTTGAATATAAGTCAAGTATCACATAAGAGTTTTATTATTAAGTCATATACTTGATGACATTATGTAGTTTAACTATTCAAAGAACTTATTTGAATTAGCGAGTAATAATAAAATGCCTTTTTATTAATAAAATGGAAATATGACAAAGTCAAAGTATGGCCATTACATAATTGGCCCAGGGTATATCACTAACAATCTCCCACTTACACTAAGCCCAATAATCATTGTATCTAATACCCATTGACCTAGTATGACTCTCATGCTTAGGCTGTGGAAGAGGCTTAGTTAGTGGATCAACAACATTGTCATATATTGGTACTCTGTATATCTTTAAGTCTCCACTCTCAATGATTTCTCTAATTAGATGATAATGGTTGAGTATATGTTTGGATTGCTGATGTGATCTGGATTCCTTAGCATGTGTTATGGCTCAATTGTTATCACAATATAAGTCTACTAGATCTTATATACTAAGAACAACACCCAATCCAGTTATGAACTTTTTGATATAAACAACTTCCTTAGCTGCTTCTAAGGTAGCTATGTACTAAGATTATATTATAGAATCGGCAACGGTGTCTTGCTTTGAACTTCTCTAGCTCACTGCACCTCCATTCAAACAAACACATAACCTGATTATGATCGAAAGTCATCCTTGTCAGATTGGAAGCTAGCATCTATATAACCATTTACAACTAGCTCATCTTCCTTCCCACTATATAGTAAAAATGCATCCTTAGTTCTTCTCAAGTACTTAAGGATGTTCTTAACTACTATCCAATGAATTTTACCTAGGTCTGACTGGTATTTACTCGTTATGCTTAAGGCATATGAGACATCTGGTCGAGTGTATAACATGACATACATGATCGATCCAATAGCAAAAGCGTATAGAATTTTACTTATGCAGTCTCGCTCATCATGTGTCATTAAACACTGAGTCTTACTAAGACTAATGCCATGGGACATTGGCAAGAACCCTCTCTTAGAGTTTTGCATACTGAATCTGTTTAGTAGCTTGTCAATGTAGGTGCTTTGACTTAAGCCAATAAGCCTCTTAGATCTATCTCTTCAGATCTTGATTCCTAAAATATAGCCGACTTCACCTAAGCTTTCATTGAGAAACAATTCCCTAACCATGATTTAACATTTTATAAAGTAGGAATATCATTTCCAATGAGTAATATGTCATCAACTTATAGCACTAGAAAAACTATTACACTCCCATTAACCTTTTTGTAAACATAAGGTTTATCTTCATTCTTGATGAATCCAAACCATTTGACTGCTTCATCAAAATGAAGATTCCAACTTCAAGAAGCTTACTTTAATCCATAAATGGATCTTTGAAGCTTGTAAACCTCTCTAGAATTCTTAGGATTGACAAAAACCCTCTAGTTGTTTCATGTACACATCCTTAATTAGGTTTCCATTAAGAAATGTTGTTTTGACATCCATTTGTCATATCTCATAATCATAGTATACAACTATGGCAAGAAGAATTTGAATGGACTTAAGCATAGCAACTGGTGAAAAGGTTTCACCATAGTCTATACCATGTGTTTGCTTGAAATCCTTTGCAACCAATCTTGCTTTAAAGGTATGCACATTTCCATCCTTATCAGTTTTCTTTTTGAAAATCCAATCACACCCAATAGTTTTTAAAACATCAGGTGGATCAATCAAAGTACATACTTGATTATCATACATGGATTGCATTTCTGATTTCATGGCTTCTAACCATTTCTCAGAGTCTGGACAGTCCATAGCCTCTTAGTAGGTCGTGGGCTCACTTTGATCCATAATCATCACATCATTTTTATTTGTTAAGAGAAATCCATATCTCTAAGGGATATGATGTGTCCTACCAGACCTCATAGGACCTTGTGGTACTTGTGTAGATTCAATAGTTACTTATTGATCCAGTTGAGGTTCCATATGTGGTACAATGCTACTTTATGTTTATTGAATTTTTTCAAGTTGTACCTTAGTCCCACTAGTTCCTTTGGAAATGTACTCTCTTTCCAAAAAGACACCATTCTTAGCAATAAACACTTTATTTTCAGAAGCATTATAAAAACAATATCCTTTTGTTTCTTTAGAATATCCCATAAAAAGTATTTGTCAAATTTGGGTGCTAATTTCTTTGAAATTTAACACTTCACATAAGCCTCACATCCCTAAATCTTAAGAAAAGATAAATAGGGAGATTTCCTAGTCCATATCTCATATGGTGTCTTTTCAATTGCCTTTGATGGAGCACTGTTTAATAGGAATGCAACAATTTCTAAAGCATACCCCTAAAAGGAGATTGGAAGATTTGACAAACTCATCATAGATCGAACTATATCTAATAATGTTCAATTTCTCTATTCAGACATACCATTCTATTATGGTGCTCCTGGTTGAGTTAATTGTGAAATTATTCCACAATCTCTAAGATGATTAATAAATTCTTGGCTTAGATATTCACCACCTCGATCAGATCTTAGTGTGTTAATATTTTTACTAAGTTGATTTTGTACTTCATTTTTTAAAATTGTAAAGATTTTAAAAGATTCAAATTTGTGTTTCATTAGATAAACATAGCCATATCTACCAAAATCATCTGCGAAAGTAATGAAATACTGATAACTGCCTATATCAGTAGAACTTAATGGACCACATACATCAAAATGTATAAGGCCTAGTAAGTCATTAGTCCTCTCACTATGTCCAGCAAAGGGTGTCTTAGTCATTTTCCTAATAAACAAGATTCACATGTTTTAAATGATTCAACATGAAATGAATTCAAAAGTCTATGTTGGTAGAGTTTTAAAACGCATTACTTATTTATGTGGCCTAAATGACAATGCCAAAGGTAAGTTGTGTTTAAATCATTAGATTAAACTTCATTGTATCAATGTTGTAGATGGACTTTTCATTAGTGTCTTCAATGTTTAAAACATAAAGACCATGAGTTCGTAGAGCATATCCATAGAACACATCATCATGATAAATGAAGCATTTATTATTCCTAATAATAAACTCAAAATCATTCTTGTCCAAATAAAAAATAGAAATGATATTCATGCTCATAACAGGTACATAATAATAGTTTTCCAAACTCAAAACAAGTTCATTAGGAAAAGTTAACTCACAAGTTCCTATAGCTAAAGCAACAACTCTTGCTCTATTTCCAACTCATAGGTCCACTTCGCCTTAAGCCAAGATTTTACTCCTTTTTAAACCCTGCACATTAGTACAAATGTGAGATCTAGAACTAGTATTTAATACCCAAGAATCAAAAGTAGATAAATTAAATTCTATAACATGAATACCTAAAAAGGTAGTCGCACTACCCTTATTCTTCTTCAGATCATCCAAATAGAGCTTGCAATTTCTTTTCAAATGGCCTGGCTCATTCCAGAAAAAGCATGTTCCCTCCCTAGGTGGTTTTGTTTGGGATGTAGGCTTAGGCATGAGCTTAAGCTTATGAAAGCCTTTGGAAGCCTTAATCTTGCCTTTACCCTTTCCCATCCTTTTTATACCTTTCCTTTTATTAACTATTAGAACATCCTTGGTAGTTTTGATGTTCTTTTCAGTAGTCTTACGCATCCTATACAATTCGGGAACAGTTTTGTTCATGCCATGCATGTTATAGTTCATAACAAACCCATAATAGGTTTCTGGCAAAGATTTGAGAATAATATCAATGGTCAATTCTTGCTCGATCTTAAGACCAAGCCTTTCAAGATCTTCAAGATGACCTTTCATCTTAAAAACTTAAGGAGCCACTAAGTTGCCAATAGTCAACTTGCAAGAAAGCAATGCCTTCATGGTGTTAAACCTTTCAATTCTAGCTTTCCCTTAGAAGATTTCCTTGAGATGGCCTATTATGTTATAAGCAACCATCTCCATTAATTACTTTTGAAGTTCTGATT
>CATIWM010544868.1:0-15797 GCA_949671775.1 Mallotus repandus | reverse complement strand
ATTTAATATTTAAAATTATAAAACTATTTGTGCAAGCTTACACCAATTTTTTTGCATAAAAAATTTAGTATAGCCAAATATTTTTTTTATAAGCATTCTTTAGTTTTTTAATTTGTTTAGACAATTATAATTTAAATAATTTTAATCAATGTTATATTTATTTAACAATGATTTTGAATAATTATATAATAAATAAAATAATAATTTAGAATTTAGTATTCAATAACAATTTTAATTGGTGTTATATTTATTTAATGCACTAAAGTAGTATTACAAATTTGTTAAAAAATATAAGAAACATATATTAATATTTTGTAACGGATTCTAATCCGTTACAAATTTGTAACGACTTAAAATCCGTTACAAATTATTAACATATGTTTCTTATATTCGCAACAAAGTTTGTAACGGATTTTTAAGCCGTCACAAATTTAATTCAGATTGAAAATCCATTACAAAATATTAACATATTGGTTTTATATTTTTGAACATATTTGTAACAGATTTTCCGTTACTAATTAGTAATGGATTAAAAATCCATTAAAAAATTTACTACGAATATAGTAACTTATTTTATCTAAATTTACTATTTAATATTTAAAATTATAAAACTACTTGTGCAAGCTTACACTAATTTTTTTGCATAAAAAATTTAGTATAGTCAATTATTTTTTTATAAGCATTCTTTAGTTTTTTTTAATTTGTTTAGACAACTATAATTTAATTATATATTTATTTGATAATAATTTTAATCAATGTTATAATTATTTAATAATGATTTTAAATAATTATATAATAAAATAAAATTATAATTTAGAATTTAATATTCACTACCAATTTTAATTGGTGTTATATTTATTTAATGCGCTAAAGTAGTATTACAAATTTTTTAAAAAATATAAAATTACTATGTTAACATTTGTAACGGCTTAAAATCCGTTACAAATATTAATATAAGTTTCTTATATTTGTAGCAAACTTTGTAACAGATGTTTAAGCCGTTACAAATTTGTAATAGATAACAAATCCGTTACAAATTTGCTAAAAAAATAAAAGAACAATGCTAATATTTTGTAACGGATTTTTAATCCGAGACTAATTAGTAATGGATTTGCTAGCCGTTACAAATTTGTAACATATTTGTAACGAAATTATTCTGTTACAAACTTTATAACAGATATTTTCATTATAAAATTGTTATTAATAGTTGGTACCACATTTCTGCGTATTTTTGCATATTTTTGTAACAAAATTAGTAACAAAAATGTATCCGTTACAAAATCCATTGTAATTTATGTTGCTATTCCGTTACAAATTTTATATTGTAACAGATATTATTCTGTTACAAAAGTTGTGTTACTAAATTTATATTTTGTTACATTCCCATTACAAATACCTTACAAAAATGTAACAGACTATATCCGTTACGAATATCTGTTACAAATCAGGAATTTTCTTGTAGTGAGTGGCAAGACTGGAAATGCCATTATTGTCACTACTCGCAGTGAGAAAGTGGCATCTGCAGTGGAGACTTCTGCCGATATTGTCACTACTCCTGGTGAGGAAGTGGCACCCGTAGCGAAGACTTCTAAAGTGTACAGGCCTAAGTTGAATTTCTTGTCGGATGAAGATTGCTGGTCCATTATTGGAAGAAGAGTGACTGCAAATGGTACATTAGTCATCCCTCCAGAGCTGATAGCTATTGGAAAGAAAATTGTAGAAAAATGCAGAGGAGTACCTTTGGCTATAAAAGTTTTGGGACATTGAGGAGTTTAGAGAGGAAGGAAGAAGCTTGGTCATCCATTCAGAAGAGTAACGTTTTGAATGAAACAGTTGAAGAAAATAATGTAGCAGCTAAAGAAGCAGCTAAAGAGAATAATATGAAGGCTATATTGAAATTGAGTTTTGATCACTTGCCTCTATATTTGAAACCATGTTTTGCTTACTTTTCAATTTTTTTGAAAGATTATTTGATTGAAAAAGAAGAATTAATTCAACTCTGGATGGCATAAGGTTTTCTTGAGGCTTGTAACGGAGAAGTGGGGAACATGTATTTTGATGCCTTGCTTAATAATTCTTTTTTTCAAGATGTAGAGATGGATGGATTAGGAAATATTGTAAATTGCAAAATGCATGATCTTGTGCATGATCTTGCAATGTCTCTTTCCAAGTCTGAAATATTGACTTTAGAAATCTATTCACAAGGTAAAGTGGACTTGTCATGCATTCATCGTGTTAATATAGATAGTGAAGATGTAAAAAATGTAGTGGAAGCTCCAAATGATGGTGGTAGGAAGTTGCGTACTGTATTATTTCAAATGGGGTTTGTTGCGTTTGATAAATCATGGAAGTTGAAATACTTGCGGAGTATAAAGTTGAAGGGTTTTGCAATTGGCGAATTGCCATCTTCAATTGTTGAGTGGAAACACTTGAGATATCTTGATGTGTCAAACACTAAACTCAGAGCCTTGCCTGAGTCCATCACCAAGCTTTATAGTCTACAAACATTGAGATTCCTGAAGTGTGAGTCGCTTAAGGAGCTTCCTAGAGAGAAAATGAAGAATCTGGTGAGCTTAAAGCATATTGAATTTAGTTATGATTGGCAGATGCCGAGTGAGTTGGGGAGGCTAACCAATCTCGAAAGATTTCCAGTGTTTATTGTGGGTAGTGATAAGGGAGGTAGCATTGAAGAATTGAAGTGCTTAAATGAGCTAAGAGGGGAGTTGAAGATATAATAGCTTGAGAAGGTTAGAGATAAGGAAGAGGCAGAGAAAGCAAACCTGCATGAGAAAAAGAGAATAATAGCCCTGGAATTTGTTTGGGGTGAAGATAGGGGAGGAAGCTGTAACAATGATGATGAGGAGGTGCTAGAACGACTCCACCCTCACTCAAAAATAAAGAAGATAATGATCAAGGAGTATATGGGTAGAAACTTTCTAGCATGGGTAATGAAGATGAAAGTTCTGGATAGTGGTTCTAATAGTTTCAAATTACTTGATAGTTTTGTGGAGCTGGAACTGAAGAACTGCAATTTCTGTGAACAAATTCCAAGCCTAGGAATTCTTCCGAATCTTAGATATCTTAAAAGGGATGGGATGGAAAAAGTGAAATGTATAGGCAATGAGTTTTACGGGATCGATGGAAGTAGCAGTGGTGGCAATAGATGGAAGTTGTTTCCTAAATTAAAAATTCTCTGGTTAGGGAGAATGAAGAATTTAATTGAATGTAGGACACCAAAAATAATTGAGGATGAGAGAGTTCAAGAATTGTTTTCTTGCCTTGAAGAAGTGAATATTAGCGATTGTGCTACTTTAACCAGCTTTAGAATAAGCAACAGTTCATCACTTGTCTACCTTGAATTTGCGAGATGTCATAAATTTCATTATTTATTCGATGAAGAGCACTACTTCCATTCTCTTAAGAATTTGTTGATATCTACTTGTGCAAGTTTAATAAGTATTTCAAAAAGGGCACTGCAGTCATTCATTTCTTTGGTGAATTTGTGTATCGAGAATTGTAAAAGGCTGACATCTATTCTGGAAGAGTTAGGGAAATTGACTTGTCTTGCTTATTTGAAAATATTACTTTGTGAAAGGCTGGCATCTATTCTGGAAGAGTTGGGGAAATTGCCTTGTCTTATTGAATTGGATATATTAAAATGTAAGAGAGTGAGTTATTTTCCAAACCAGATTTTAGGCAGCCTCACCTGATTGGAGTCATTAAGAGTTGGTGGTTTCTCAGAGGAGTTGGGTGATTTCTCTTATTTGAACTCTATCCATAATCTCAGTAATTCTCTTCAATAATTAACGATATGGGGGAGTTCTAGAAACCAGTCTCTGCCATATCAACTTCAACACCTCATTTCCCTCAAGTCTTTGGATATATGTTATTTCGAGGCAATGGAAGCATTGCCAGAGTGGTTGGGGAACCTTTCTTCTCTTCAATACCTTTCTGTTTATTCGTGTGAGAAACCGAAGCACCTACCAACAGCAGCAGCAATGAAACGCGTCTCCAAATTAAGACATCTTTGGATTAGTTATTGTTCTCATGATCTGAAGGAAAATTTAACTAAGCGGAGTGGCTTTGAATGGAACAAGGTTTCTCATATTCCTGAAGTAAGTGCTTAATAGGAAGGTAAACATTGTCTTATTTGCAATATCAAATTCTACGTATTGAATTCATTGCTTTGAGATTTTTCTTATTATTAACATATCTATTTATTTCTTTGTTTATTAATTTTCCTCTGTTTGGTTGCAAATCATTTTTTAATTAATTTTTTATATCAAACCCAAATAAATATGTACTTTCGACTTAATACATTCTGGCGCTCAACTGCCTCATTATACGTATAATCATATGATTGCTGACTTGTGATCCTCATCGTCTAATTTTCCTTTTTTAATAAGTTTGCATAATTAGAAGCTACTTCATGTTACATAGAGCTATAATTATGTCTACCTTATCCAAATTATTGCAGTAGCATTCACTTCTGTTAACTCTAAATTCACTTGCTCATGTCAGGGAAGCATTCATCAGTTGACATTAGCATTTTTGTTTGCAATTGGAAACATTAGAAGCTGCCTGGAAGACAACTTAACCATGAAGAGGAATGAATTCTTTTTGCAGATATTGTAGCATGAGATTAATTGTGTGGTTGATCATTCATTTGCTCTCAATTATTATCTTGCTCCTTTTACTTTGGTTCTTTGTCATGTTCCTTTCTTATTTGGAGTTTCACTGTCTTGTTACTCCAGTGTTATATGAATTTTTTGGTGCTCCTTTTTGTTATTATTCTTGTAAAGGAGGTTTGTTTTTTTAATATCATGAGGATGGTTAGGATTATAGTATAGGTTGGGTGTATAGGGGATCAACCTATTGGCTGAGGGTAGTACCATCCTCATGATTTTTCCTCCTACCTTCCTCTCTTAATAATAATAAACTGATTTGATTTGTTCAAGTAGTTCCTACTGTAGTTGTGTTGACCATGTTTTGGATTATTTGAAGTTCTAGCTTCTTCAGTGTAGTTCTTGCCGCATTGACATTCAAGCTTAAGATATAGAACGACAGATGAATGCAGGTTAGCACATTTTCCAAGCATGTATTTGCATTTATATGTCATTTTTAATTTAAAAGAACCATGCATTTCGGAGAGAGTTTAAAATAAGAAGCATGATGGATTTTTACGTTGTGTTATAAATGCAGCAAAATTTAGAGCATAGATGTCAGTCTTCCATGTATGTTTATGTGTTGGAGAAAGTTTACGGAATTGGAGTGGCTTTGAATGGGACATGGTTTCTCATATTCCTTATGTATATGCTAATTACGAAGGTAAACATTATCTTATTCGCAATATCAAATTCTACGTTTTTTTTTTGAGAATTCAAATTCTATGTATTGAATTCATTGTTTTGAGTTATTTCATTTGTTTATTAATTTTCCTCTGTTGGCCACAAATTAATTTTCAGTTACTTTTTTCTGTATCAAACCCAAAGAAATCTAGGTACAATTTCTTAATCCATACTATAAATATTGACGTAGCGGAAGAATGTAAGATAACTATTAACAATTGTTGAATCATGCACGACTACCAATCGCTAATCTTCTACATGTGCAATTCTCAAATACAACGTATAGGCATCAAAATTCGAAGAATTTTGGGAAATTTAAATAGAAATCGAATTCTATTAAAAATTGACGTACCAAAGCCAAAAAAAAAAATCTTAAATAGAAACCCTAAAACAATCTTAAACAAACTAGAAAATAAGAGTTTAATCCTAAACAAACTAGAAAATAAGAGTTTAAAATAATTAAAACACAAATTTGTCTTTTTGAAGGCCTAAACGCTAGAATTTGCCCGAAAAGTAATGGACCTCATAAGCATAGCTGATGACTCATGATCTTTTGTCCATTTCCAATCATATTGGCCTTTTGAAACGCCAAAATCCAAAACCCCAAAGTTGCAGTTATTTACGAAACTGTCACTACTTCAATTTTTGGTATTTTTCCATGAACCGAATTGCTTGCTCGTTTATGTCCGCATCAAATATGTACTTTCAATTGAATACATTCTGATGCTCAACTGCTTCATTATGCATATTGTTAATCCAAAATTATTGCAGCAGCATTCACTTCTATTAACTCTAATTTCACTTGCTCATGTCAGGAGAAGCATTCATCAGGTGACATCAACATTTTAGGTTGCAATTGGAAAACATTAGAATTTTTTGAATTTTTTTAATATTAAATTAAAGGTTTTGATGCTGCAGCCAATTGTAATGTATATCCATGATAAAATTATATAGTTTTGATATATATATATATTGTCTTGATATTATTACATATAATAGAATTTTTATACATAATATTTAATTTAATATTAAGCAAATAAATATAACAAAAATATTAAAGTTATATAATTTAGTATCAACTAATAGTAATAATAAAATATTCAATAAATTGTACATGGATGATTGCAAACAATCGCAAAAGAATTCATATTAAAACCAGGGATCATCATCATCTGCTACAGAGGCTGCTGTAACATTCATATTCCTCAAGTAGTTTGCTGATTAGAATTTACTGCAAACAATCGCAAAAGAATTCATTCAAAAGACGTTAATAAAGAATGATTGCAAACAATAATTTTTTTTTTTAATAGGCAATCTTCATATGAGGGAAAAAGGCAAGAAATCTAACTAATTCTCAGGGGGGGGGGGGGGGGGGGGGGGCACTATTAACAAGAGAAATACAGTTTACATTATTGGAATAATTACTAAACCATTGATTCTTGAAATCAAGAGAACTATAGTTTCATATTCGTATTACAAACAACCAAGAAAATAACAAAATTTTCCATTTCTTTGTAGAGCAAAAATGACATTACATTTCAACAACGCATGAGCTCTGCAATTATGCTCAACCCGAAATTGAAGTTGCTGCAGAAACTATATACTACAAAGCAGTCTAGCATACAACAGTCCATTGAGTAGACAAACAAAACGGAATAATATTCTGTAGAAAAGAATGATAATACAAATCGAATGTATTGGGAGAAAGTAGCAGATACAGCTCAAGGCGACAGCCAATTCCACTATGTTAATGTGAAAACCAGTCACCACAAAAGAAAAGAAGAAAAAATTTACACATATTGATCTTGCCCTCTCCTTTAAGTTGTCTGTCACTAAATTACACCCCAGAGGAGGATGTCCGATTTATCCTTTGTGCACCCAACTTTGGTGCAGCAGGTTTTGTTCCTCGGCCTCGACCAGCTGATAATGGTTTGGCTCTTGTAGTAGGTGGGGGAGCAGCAATTGCAGCCCAGGGATCATCATCATCTGCTGCAGAGGTTGCTGTAACATTCGAAGGTTTTGATGCTGTTTTTGGAGCAGGGGCAGCTATGGAACCCCATAAATCATCATCTTCATCTTTTGTCACCTCCACAGCATTTTCCGGTCGCATACCTATGGCTGAAGAAGCAGGTGAAACAAATACTTATTAAGAAGCCTTCTTGAATGTCTCATCAAAGAAAACGATGTTAACAAAGAGAGAGACACTGTCGATATGACAAAAATGCACGACAAAATTTGGACGGTTTAGTTTTGAGGTACAATCGACCACAGAAAAACCCATCATTGTACATGAAAGTCCTGTTAATGGATAGGCAAGAATTTCCATTTTCTCAGCTACCAACTCCATCATAATGCCCAATCTCCAATAAAATTCTCATCACTCATCAATCCAGACTACACATGCAAAAACGCCTACTGTTATCTACAGAGAAAGAACTTGCGCTTGAAAATAGAAAATCAATATGATCATTTGCAGCTGAGGATCATCCAGTTCCAGGTGGGCAAACTATAGGACCTTTCACGGTTTGATAAATAACTGCTCTTATATGAATCGTTGTACTACCTTGTAGTTTTAGCTGTGAAACTGGTTGAGAGACAGGCCGCTTTTGAGCAGCTTGGATGTTTGCAAGAGCTGGAGAAGGCTTTGGCTCTTCTAGGGGTTCAAGGTCATCCCACCCATCTTTTCCACCATCATGCTCTTCATGAATTCCATTTTCAATTTCTCCCCAGCCATCAGTTGAGGTAGGAGACCCAGGAACAGGTTGATCAACCAAGTCTGTGCTCGAATTTACACGGATCGGTGCTGCACTTGGAGTATCCAATACTAAGATTGCAACAGAAACCCGATATCAGAATCTCAACAACTAAATTGATGCATCAGCATAAAAATCAGGCAGAAGTAATGATCCATTGGATGTGGTAATCAGTACAAGCAATGATGCTCTCATTACTTTTCAGGGAAAAAAAAAAGAGAAAGGGAAGACATTTAAATCATTTTCCCTTCCTGCATCAAAGTCACTTTGCTAGTACTAAATATTCTCTGCTGAACCCACTTATCTACTGCCATACGAATACATTATCAAACATCAGCCCATTGTGAAATTAATATTATTAAATGATAGTCCCTTATGAAAAGCAAGCATTGTACAGGATTAGTTATTTGAGTATTTACAAAATCGAATGTCACAGATACTTCCATTTCCAATTATCGATACCTTTACGATAGAAACTTTTCCTCCATTTGGACACACATGAAAAGTATCATACAATTAATCAAGATGCATACCTGAACTAGTGTTGGAGGCTGTAGATGTCAAAGGTGTGCCAGAATTTACAGGAGTGAGGCTGGTTCAGATGGTTTACCCTTGAGAGTCAAGCTCATTGTTGGAGATGTGATATTTTGCATGAGATATTTTCTGGGGCTTTTTCCCATTTTAGTGTAAAAAAAAATTTTTTTTTTCTCACTTTAGGGTAGTTTTTAAAATATTTTCAATTTTAGGGTAGTTTAAAAAGTTATTACAAATTTGAGGTTTTTTTGCCTACGTGGAATGAGGAGACCAATACCGCCAGTCACTATTTCCACCACTCAAGGTGGCGGAAATGACAGCCTAATTTTTTTTTATGTCCGCCATCTAAGATGGCGGACATGAGGAAATTTTTTTTATTTTTTAATTCAACCAGACAACTCTGGGCCACTAAAATCAATGCAATTGGTTTTTTTTTTTTGAGAATTAATGCATTGGTTTTTAGTGAATGTCTTTTATTGTCCATTAATGATTGAGTTTTATTGTATGAAGCTAATAATTTGGTAATTATTAGTTAGTAATTAAGTGATTATAGTAATAATTAAAAATTAAAAATTAAAAAAATAGACCACACACTTATACATAAAATAATAATTATTATAATATATAATTAAATTAATCATAATAATTTTAAAATTAAAAAACAAAAAAGTTATAATAATATTATAATGATGATATTATTTTTAATATAATTTTAAGTTATTAATTATAATCATTAAAATAATAAAATTAAAAATTAGGTCAATTACACGACACCCATAACACTCATGCAAATTCATACATAAAAGCTCTACACACAACACTCATGGGCAATTTACCTATTTGTGGTAAAAATTTGTCAAAATTCTCATATTATGAATTCGATACACAGTAATTTTTTAAAAAAATTTACATGCAAACCATTTATTTTTATTATTATTAACTTTAATCACGTAAAAATTTAACCATCCGACCAAATAAAAAAACCGAATATACGAGCACGTTCCCCTCATCCTACTGGTCAAAATGACTAAAATAAATAAAATTTTGGACTACAGGAACAAAATTCGATACACAGTAAATTTTTAAAAAAAAATTACATGCAAACCATTTATTTTTATTATTATTAACTTTAATCACGTAAAAATTTAACCATCCGACCAAATAAAATAAAATCGAATATAAGAGCACGTTCCCCTTATCCTACCGGCCAAAATGACTAAAATAAATAAAATTTTGGACTACAGGAATAAAATTCGATACACAGTAATTTTTAAAAAAAGTTTACATGCAAACCATTTATTTTTATTATTATTAACTTTAATCACGTAAAAATTTAACCATTCGACCAAATAAAATAAAACCGAATATATGAGCACGTTCCCCTCATCCTACCAGTCAAAATGACTAAAATAAATAAAAGTTTCGAGAACAGGAACAAAATTCGATACACAGTAATTTATTAAAAAAATTTACATGCAAACCATTTATTTTTATTATTATTAACTTTAATCACGTAAAAATTTAACCATCCGACCAAATAAAATAAAACCGAATATACGAGCACATTCCCCTCATTCTACCAGTTAAAATGACTAAAATAAATAAAATTTTGGAGTACAGGAACAAAATTTAATATACAGTAATTTTTTACAAATTTTTTCAATTGTGTGCTTACTGGCGAAATGCCCCTTTTTTTTTAATTAAACCCCATTTCGCTAGTAAGACTAGCGAAATGGTGGTTAATTTTTTTTTTATACTGGTTAATTACTAGCGAAATGGTGGTTAATTTTTTTTTTATATTTCACCAGTAAGACTGGCAAAATGTTTGTTTAAATTTTTGTCCCCTTGCAATTTCGTCGTTTCAAACGTTGAAATGAATTTTTTTTAAGGAAAAATAGAAAGAAAAGTACCATAAAAATGGAATTTTTTAAAAAAGTACCACAAATTGGGAATTTATGAAATAAAAATAATAAAAAAATGTTAAAATTAATAAACAAAAAATTATAATATTATTATAAATCTGATATTATTTTTAATATGATTATAATTAATAATATTATAAACATTATAAAATTTAAATTAAAAAAAGATGAATATAAAAATAAGAAAATGATAAATTTTTATTAACATATAGCATAAAGTCCATTAAATAATTTTTATTTTAACTAAAATTATATTTATCAGCATACATTGTAATTTTATGTTTAACTACATTATAATACAATACATTATGTTTTAATTACTAATTATCTAATGTAATGTATAAAAGCTAAATTTAAAATAAAAAAGTCATAATATTATTATAATTATGATATTATGATAAATATAATTAAAATTAATCAATCAAAATCATTAAAAAATTAAAAATTAACAAAATAAAACTAAGCCAATTACACAACGCACATAACATTCATGTAAATTAATACATAAAAGCTCCAGACAAACCACTCATGCATAAATAGTAGTTTTATTTATAATAATAATAATAATATGATACTTAATAAATTTAGTAATTATAGAAATTAAACAATTTATAATTAATGAAGATGGTATTTAATAATAATAATAAATAATAGTACAACAGTAATGATAATAAGAACATAGTAATATGTTTGATGCGTTATTGTTTAATGATAAATAAATAACATGCAAAAATAAAACCGAAAATAAACTAAAATAAATTAAGATTGACAATGCTTCTTTTTTCGCAAGTTGGACCGTAAACCCAAGTTACGTCGGTGTGCTCTTCGACCAAAGCTCATGTCAATAAACTGTGAAGAACGAGAATTACCTCCACCTATAGTAGAAGCCCCAACATCGTCATCTTCATCTTCATTATCATCAATGTTGTCCTCGTCGTCATCATCGTCAACAAGTGTGGAGTTAAGAGGAGCAAACATATATGGTCGTGCAGGGGGTGTAAATTGTGATAGTGGTGGTATTGTAGATGTAAAAGGCAATGGTTGTGCCAGCGATGCATGAATTAGAGTGGTAAACCAAGAAAGGAAATTTGATATAGGATCAGGAGTCGACAACATTTGATGAGGTGAGGGAAAGGGGCCAGAAGGATAAGAAAATGGAAACTGGTTAGGAGGAGTCAGCTCTGGTGGAAATGTCAAGGAAGAAGGTCCGGGTGGATAAGAAAATGAAAACTAAGGGGAAGGAATGAAAGAGGATGAAGAAGAACCAGGTGGATAAGAAAATGGAAACTGGTTAGGAGGAGTTAGCTCCGGTGGAAATGTTAAGGAATAAGGTCCGGGTGGATGAGAAAATGAAAACTGAGGGGAAGGAATGAAAGAGGATGAAGAAGGACTAGGTGGATAAGAAAATGGAAAATGAGGGGACGGAATAAAAGAGGATGAAGATGGACCGAATGTATAAGAAGAGTAAAATTGACTGGCAGGAGGGAAAGAGGATAAAGAGGGAGTAGTGACATCAACACATGTAGCTGAGAGGTTAATGTCAATATTCATTGATGATGAAGATGACATCTGAGTATGAAAGGAGACAGGAATTCAAAAAATTGCAAATGGGCTTGAAGGAGGTAATTCAACTTGACCACATCGTCGTGCGTGTCACTGATGACATATAGCAGTCTGCTCATCAATAGATCCAACATTCTGTAAGGGTTCTGGGAGTGGAACATGTGCTAGTGCATGATTTGGTTACGGCATATCATCAGAAACTCTGCGTCTAGCATTAAGTGCAAATTGTGCACTATTGGCAAGTCGAGTAGACTACGCGACATCTCGAGTCAAAGATATATGCTCAAATGCATCAGCCTACATGTTCAAAAATTAAAAGAAATTATTATCAACATAAGTAATAAATTATTTAATTCTATTAAAGATTGATAATGAACATGTACATAAAGCGACTCCCAACCGAGCACTCGTAGGTGAGATCCATCTGCATGTAACAGATTGAAACCACTCCAAGTACTGGGAATGATGATGTCTGGCTCGATGTGAAGCTATGTCTCCAACTACACAATGTGCGCGACGAGCCTAAAGATCCACTCATCTTGCATGTTTCACTATCCAATCAGCATCTTGGTCACGCAAGTCAATAGCATGCAAAGCATCATGCTGGTATGGTGCATCAGGAATGGGCTGAGCAAATAAAAATTGGTGTAGTACCTTGTTAGGTAGTGACATTCAACAATATGAATACAAATGAGTGGCACTACTGATCGCTAAATGTCGCAGCCCTTTAAACAATAAGCTGGAAGAAGTTGAATAACTTCATTGCTATATGGCTCCCATATAATCTGCAAATAATAAAAACATGGTTACAAGTTTTGTTTTCCGTAAAAAAAGTGTATATTTCTTACAATCGTTGATTTTGCATAGTAAATTGTACCGCATCCTCCCATGCATTATCAAGTTTGAGGCGAATGTCAGTGATGACATGTGTCGAAATAGACGTATTTGTTCGGGTTCTACTCCATTTGAAATAATTTTATTTTGAAGTTAGTTACATAATTTATAAATTTAAAATTTTAATTCATAAAACATAATAAAAAAAATTTGTACCTTTGCCCTAAAGGTGCATCTGATGGAATTGCACTATCATGTAACGTCAGAGAGAGAAAAGGAAATCAAAATAATGGGCCTCTAATTTGTGCAATAGGCAACAATCTGAACGCTTTACACAACTCTTTATATAAAAAATCTAAACATGCAAATCCCCAGCTGTACTGACCGATAGTATCAATATTTTCTAAATACTGTAGAAAATGTAAACTGACTTTTCCCGTACTAATGGTCAAGAACAATAAAGAAGAACAGAGCTACAAGAAGCATGCATGCATATGCCTATGCAAAGTCATCTGGTTAACAACTTCCGGTAGAGCTGAGAACTGTCTCTGGAACCATGAACTCTTTACCATTAAACAACGGATATCCTGGGGGCGTGGAGCTTTCCCTAGAAGTGCTTCGCACATCTCGATGTAATCACGTCTGACTCTGTCAATAATTGGACGCTCGTCAATCGACAATCCAATCAATATACCAACATCCTGAAGCATTATAGTTATCTCTCCATTAGGAAGATCGAATGTATGTGTCTCTGGTCTTTAACGCTCAATAAGTGCGGTAATGAGGTGCCAATCATAATAAGATATCCGTACTCGAAAAAGACCAAGAAATCCAAAGTCATTTAATAGACCTTCCATTTCAGGAGTCATATTATCTTAAAAGTTCTTCATTATAGTGCTACGTTGACATGTTATTATCACAACATCAATCTAAAAATAAATAGAAAAATATTTGCAAGTTGAAAAGTGGAATAAATTTTAAATGTTGAATACATGTACTTTAAAGCAAAAAGTACAATAAATTCATACCCTATCATGCCAAATAGCCTATGATCTATGCTCCCACTATAGATATAATAATGAACTATCGTCGGGGCCAGGCTGAATATAGTTGCATGGTTCGGCGTTATGCTCCATTTTTTCTCAAGAATATATGTATATCTACCAAAATAAATCAGACACATGATAATGTCAATATACAAAAAAAATAATAATAATAATTACAGTAGAAAAGGACAATATAATGCCAAAAAACTGACTGGCAGTGCAAAGTAAAATGACATGACTAGACAATCACATGCACAAGAGTAATAAATTGTTTACAGTTGAACATAAATCACATTACATTATTTGACATGATCACGTGAATAACTACTGTAGCATCACGTTTTGCTAATTGTTAATATAAATAACACATTGGCCAAACATTATTACGAAATCAAATTCACAAAAATTCTTGTTCTGAAATTTAAACTACATATGGCTTGTGTTTTAAGAAATGGTAGAGGCAGGCTGTGGCTACTACCAGAATATGAAGATGATTATCGACAACTAAGAGTTTCAGATCCTAAAGAATATTATGCTGGCCTAAGATGTGAGTGGGTTTTACGCATTCAGGAATCTAAGAATTTAGTTTCACAACTACTTGAATTAGGATCTCCTATTGTACGATGCTTGTCATTGTTAATGGAATGGCAAAATCGATTACAATATGAGGTTGTTGTTAAAAAAATTCAAGATGAGAATAATCGAATGTTTATCAGAAGATCAAGATATTATATGTTGAAACTTGCTAAAGATCAAGTTGCTGCAATGTGTAGATCACTTAATGAGTCAGAGGTAAGAAATGTTTTAAATAATTCAATGCATATTTCTCACTATGAAATGTCAGATGAAGAGTAGTGACGTTTGTTCTAAAATTTTTACATTTCATGTACTTTTTTTATGTCATATTTCATTATCTGATATTTCAATATTGGAAGTGCAATCATGTGAATGCGCTATTGAATTAGAAAGTCCAACTTGTCGTTGATCACCATCTTCAAATAACTCTTGTGCACACTGACGAAAGAAATATATGTTCAATTGTATTTTTATGTGATTATTCTCTTCTCTAATTTGATACAATGCATTGCGTATTTCAGTGATATTACTTCGTGTCATTTGAATTGCCCGCCGTTTTGGAACACGAATTTTCAATTTTATGGCTTCTTCATGCAATGCTTCAAATTCTTGTACATGATAATTCCATTCTTCAGACATTTTAACAAAAACATCATGACTATCATGTTGATTTGGATCTAATGGATATAAAAAATTGGGCAATTTATCTATTTATGGCAAAAAATTGCCAAAATTCCCACATTATGGTAGTTTTGAAAAATTTTCCAAATTTGTGGTACTTTGTTTTTTGAGAAAAATGCATTTCGCTGGTTAAAGAGGCGAAATTGCATACGGACAAATTTAAGCTCACTCATTTCGCCAGTGTTACAAGCAAAATAGAAAAAAAAAACATATGCATTTCGCCAGTAGCACTTGCGAAATGCATGCAATTTTTTTTAAAAAAAATTGCATGCATTTTGCTAGTAGTACTGGAAAAATGCATGCAATTTTAAAAAAAAATGATGCATTTTGCCAGTAGCACTGGCAAAATGTGTCAAATTAAAAAAAAAACCCGATTTGACATTTTGAATAAATTATGACATAATGATTATGTTAACTTTTATAATATTATAATTAGTAAATAATTATTTGGTTATAATTATATTTTTTAATAGTAGTTAGTCACTAATAATTGTGTAATAATTGATAATAATAATAATAATAATAAATAATATTCTATTA
>CATIWM010544821.1:0-13967 GCA_949671775.1 Mallotus repandus | reverse complement strand
TTCGTTTTATTTTGTTATTGGTTTTGTTGCTTTCCTATGTTTATTTGTTTGTTTTTTTATATTGTTTATTTCTTTATTTCAATTTTAATTTTATTTAATTTTCTTTGGTTATTATTTTAATTCATTCTAATTTTTTTAATTCTTTGTGTTCCATGTTCCCGTGATGATGAACACGTGATTGAACCAAGGAGAACTCAACAAGATCCATGGAATGTCATGGATTAAATTTTGTATTGGAATGTAGTTTTTAGGGTTTCCATATACTTTACTTTTATTATTTTGTGGTTGTTTTATTTTATATTTTTATTTATTTGGCTATTTGGGGTTGTAATTAATTTTATTTTTGTTTTTCGTAGATTATTGTAATAGCCCTAATAGTGAGAATAGTGGAATCTTGTGTGTGGCATGTTTTTTTTATTTTAATTAATTGGTCGGTAAATTAGGGTTTCATTTAGTAAATTCAGTAAATTAGGGTTAGAATTAGGAAAAAATGTTTTATTTTATTTTATTTTATGTTAATTTTATATTTTATTTCTTTTATCTTTTTTATTCATTTGTTTATTATTTTTAGGTCCTTTTGTTTGAAGTTTAATTGGATTAGACTTTTAAGGCCCATGATAATTTAAGTTAATTAGCCCAATTAATTATATTTAGGTCCATTTGCTTTCCAGGTTCAATTTTGTAACCCTAATTAAAATTAATGGTGATTGTAGTTAATTTAGGTTGCATGTAAATTAAATTAGGGTTAGAAATCACAATATGTTTGTTTTGATTTGTCATTTGCTTTATTTTTATTGTTTGGGCCTTTTTTTATTTTATTTTTTTCGTTTTGGGCGCCAAGTCCACGTTAGGTATTAACTCACTAAATAATCAGCCTTTAGAATTGGTTTTAGGTTTTAATTAACTTTAAAATTAATTTAGGCCCATTTAGGTTAAATTAGACTTAGGCCCATTTTATTTAACAAAATAAATTTAGGCTTAGCTCAACCCATTAATTTAGCATTTCTAAAATAAATAGATTTAAGATCATTTCATTTAAATTAGGGTTATTTGCAAAAAAAAAATCATGACTTATAACGATTTTGGCAATTTTAATCAAACATTTGAAACTTGGCAAAATAAAACATGACCTTTAATTTTTTTGCAACTCGAAACACCGATCGATATTCTGGTGAATCGATGCTTGCAGGTCTGGCTTGAGTTAAGGGAAGTCTCCACATTAGCAAAAAAAAATTCACCTATGAAAGGGTTATTTGCAAAAAAATCATGACTTATAACAGTTTTGGCAATTTTAACAAAAATTTTGAAACTTGGCAAAATAAAACATGACCTTTAATTTTTTCAACTCGAAACACCAATCTATATTCCGGTGAACAGATGCTTGCATGTCAGGTAACATTTGGACAATATCTCAAGTTCATCAAAATTTTTTACACGTATAAAACTCACCATTTCGTATAAATTGTCGTAATGCTAATTCAAAAGCACAAAGAAAGATAATTAATTAATTAAAAAAATAACTTAACACCAATAATAGTCTAAACTAATACTAGGCTTATTGGTGTCATTGGATGCAGAAATATTCATGTTTGGACTGTTAGGTTTCAAGAACCTGCTTATTAGTGTTAAGTTATTTTTTAATTAATTAATTAAGTATCTTTCTTTGTGTTTTTGAATTAGCATTATGACAATTTATATGAAATGGTGAGTTTTACATGTAAAAATTTTGATGACCTCAAGATTTCGTCCAAATGTAGTCTGACATGCAAGCATCCATTCACCGAAATATCGATTGGTGTTTCAAGTTGCAAAAAAATTAAAGGTCATGTTTGGTTTTACCAAGTTTCAAAAGTTGTGTTAAAATTGCTAAAACCACTATAAGTCATATTTTTTTTGCAAATAACCCTTTCATAGATGGAAAAAAATTTTGCTTATGTGGAGACTTCACCTAACTCAAGCTTGACAGGCAAGCGTCCGTTCACCGAAATATCGATCGGTGTTTCGAGTTGCAAAAAAATTTAAGGTCATGTTTTATTTTGCTAAGTTTCAAATGTTTGGTTTAAATTGCCAAAACCACTATAAGTTATGATTTTTTTTTTTTGCAAATAACCCTTTAAATTAAAATAAGCAGAATTAGGCCCATTAAATTAAATCCATTTTTCTTTTAAAATTTGGTAGACTTCAGCCTAATTTTTAGAATTAAAACTTGATAGACTTAAGCTCATTAATTAATTAAAATGTAGGAACACTCTTAGTTCCATTTTCACTTTGTAAATAAAAAAAATGTAGAATTAGCTAACTTAAAATTAAAATCAATGTAGTTTAGACTTAGGGATGTTTTCGCCTTACATGAATGCAATTTTTTTGTATAATTTCATGATTGGTTGCCTTAGGGTTAAATGGATGATTAATTAAGGTTTAATGAAATTGCATGTAATTAAGCAATAATTTAGTAATTAATAAATTAATTCTAAATAAACACAAGACTAAAAGAAGTTGGTATTCTGTTCCCAGAATTTCCTGGTTGTGGTGCTAACTCTCTTTTAAAGAATCGAGTTACCACCACCTACATTTGTCCTAGTTATTACCCTAGGTGGCAACTCTTCATCTCTATGCCATGTCTTTATCATATGGTTAGTGTATTCCCCAGAGCCCTGAGCCCAAACAGTGTCACAGTTGCTCAAATCTTGGGCGTGTGTTAAACCTCACCATCTACAGAAGGCACCCATCTCTTTGCCCCTTAACATTCTCTACTTTTCAAGCTCACTTATTCTCTAACAATAATGAGTATTAAAAATAAAAAGTCTCTTATTCAAAATTTCATCAACACCCTCACATATGAACATTGGCTACACTTCAAAAGATATAACCTCTATCATCTCAATTTATTCTTGAATCTAAAGCTTGACTACAACTTTCTCCATGGTGCTCTCACCTTTTGGGATCCCACTCTCCATGTGTTTAGGTTTAAGAAAATAGACCTATGCCCTACTGTTGAAGAATTCTTAGCAATTTTGGGTATCAAGATATGCCATCAACAAGAGATGGCTATTCCAGATTTAGATATAGTAGTTGTAGATGCTATGAATCATCTCTTTAGCATAAGCAAGAGTAAAGCTAATGGTTGCATTGTTTCATGTTCTTTCATCTCTTTTTATGGCTTAACTAATCATCTTCAATCTAATCTTAGTTCTTACAATTTGACTCCTATCATCGGGAGCATCATTCATGCCTATTATCTCCTTGAATGTGATAAGAGCACATTAGGGCTTATGGATGGAAAGGTGTTGTCTATTTTGAGTCAAATTGATGTTGAGATGAATTTGACACCAAAATTGGTTGCTTTGGTGGTTTTAGCATAGACTTTGAATGGTTTGGACAAGGTTAACGTTAATATGAATTCTCCGTTTAGTGAAAGTGTGTTGGTTTTGAAAGTAAGGGTCAATTTTTGTGCATCAGAGATGAATAACTTATTTTCATGTCTAAAAAACCAGTTTTGCATCATGAATAGCAAGTTTGAGAGGCATTAATAATCAATTTTTAGACATAAACAATCAATTTTCCATTATGGACAATCGGCTTTCCACTTTGACACTCTAACGTGGTTTTGTGCTTGTGTTTTATAGGTTTTGCTTATGGAGAAGCTGAAGGTAGTGATACCCCATGATCTTACAATAAATTATAGGCCTAATCACTTTTAGAGAAGGAGAATTTTGGTGAGGTTTAACAAGAAAGAAGAATGGGTGGCTTGGATGCATGGTTTGGGTGAGAAGGATGTGCAATAGGTTTGCCTTTAGTGGAATTTTTTCGATGTGTGCTCAAGGAGTTTTCACACCTATGTAGCTCTTGTTGGATTGAGGCAATGCTCTTTCTATCATCCTTTAAGGATTGAAAAACAACAAGGATTGAAATAACATCCCACTCATATGCCTTATCTTCCAAATATTGGTGCACTCACCAAGTCTTTTATTAAAGCAATCACTCAATCATGGCCTAGAATAATCATGCTACACCACACTCATAGAAATTAAGACTTCTCAACCATTCAAGAGTACAAAGATTGGTTAAAAGGTCATAATAAAGTAAGTGGAAGTGGTAAAGGTAATTCTAGGGGTTAGGTTTAGCTTGAAACAGCTTGTAAGATGCAAGCTTTTATGATATGAACTATGATTTGTGCAATAAAATGAAATGAAATGCAATTTTGCTTTTGAAATGAAGATAATTATTGTAATTTGTTTATTGCTTATAAAACAAACATCATAATTTCGCATACACATTCAAATGCATAAACTAACGACAAGAATGCATACACCACACCTAAGCATTATCAACTTAAATGTACTCATTCTTAACTATAAAAGGGATAAATGATATATAATTGCTCAAAGATCAATTCGATTGGCAACAAAAACTTCTAATGACGTTAACTAGCTCTTTCGAGTTTTCTAGCTAACGTAACTCTCAAATATCCCTTACTTTTGCATAAGATGTCCTTTTTTGGGTTTTCATCTTGGCAGGAATTTTTTTCATTTTCTTATATATTTTTTATTTTTTTCTAACTTTTGCCTAAGCCATCCTTTTCAGGTTTCTGACGTAGCAAGAAACTCTAACTTTTGCCTAAGCCGCCCTTTTGGGTTTTCAACTTAGTGATAATTTTTATTTATGTATTTATTTAGTACTATGCTTAGAGACTAGACATATTACTTCTTCAATCTATCCAAATTCATAGGCTCTATAAATTCATTTCTGACAATCTGATTGCACCTTTTGGGAGTATTTTCTTGATAAGATAAAGGCCTTCCCAATTCGGCTTGAATTTTCCTTTAGGATTAGATGGAACTGATCTAGCTTGTTTTAGAATCAAATCACCTTCTTGAATCTTACTAACTTTAACTTTCTTGTTAAAAGCCTAAGCAATTCTTCTCTGATAAAGTTGCATGCTAAATTCTACCCTAATTATTTTCTTATCCATGAAAGTCAACTCTTCATATCTGGATCTGCCCATTTTGATTCTAGAATTTTTGCTTCTAAAACCACTCTCAAAGACTACAATTTAACTTCTACCGATAACACTACTTCCATTCCATACACTAATGAGTAGGGTGTTGCACCCATAGCTATTTTAGTTGTAGTTTTGTATCCCCACAAAGCATATGGTAATTGTTCAGATCAGTCTCTGTAAGTTTTGACAATTTTATTGAGAATCCATTTTATGCTTTTATTTACTGCTTCAACTGCACCATTTGCTTGAGGTCGATACGGTGATGACTTATGATGCTCAATCCTATACCTTTGCAACAAATCTCTCACTTATGCTTGAAACTGTACACTATTATCAGTTACAATGTGATGAGGCATACCATATTTGCAAATCAAGTTATTTTCAATGAATTTTGCCATTTGCTTTGCCACTAGCCTTTTAAAGGACTCAACTTCAACCCATTTTGAGAAATAATCAACTGTCATAACTATAAATTCATGACCCTTAAAAGCTAATGGAGCAATTTTTCCAATTATATCAATTCACCATGCTGAGAATGGCCACAAAGAAGTTATAGTTTAGAGCATCGAAGGTGGAATATAAGAAACATTACCATGCAACTGGCATTCACGACAACTTCTGGTAAATTGAATACAATTATGCTCCATTGTTAACCAATTGTATCCCTTTTTCATTGTGAGTAACCTTTATCTATGTTGGGATATTTTTCAGATTCCGAGGGACATGGTAACATTATCGAATAAGACATTCATTTTGTTTTTGGGACAAGGACAAATGATTGGTGTCGAAGGGATGCAAGATGCTTTGTGTTTGGAGTCACAACCTAGTTTTTAGAAAACCAAGAAAAGAAGAAAAGGACGACATCAGGTCACTCAACGAGTATCATCCCCAGCAGAGATTTTGATCCTAGGAGATCTCATCTACTTTTGACTATTTCTCATTATCATACTTAATATATGGCTACTGCATCACCCTAGTTTTGGTAATGACACTTGATATATACACATTCACACAAGCACATTGATAATAACAGAAAGCATGAGAAATTTAGCATAATTATTTACAAGGCTTTCCTGGTAAATACAATCAAAAAAGGAAAAGAAGATTGCAGAAATGCAAATCTAGCAAATACTACAAGGCAGAGGTTAACACGACTATGTGCAATTCCATCTATTCATCCACTTGGACAACATATAAGCGCAACAAAGATGGTTGATGCATCATGAAAAATTAAACAGATGCACGCAGTTCATGCTCTTGCAGGAATTATTATAAAACATTTCTAAATGATGAGATAAATAGTAAATAACAATTATTGCATAATTGGACCACGATATTAAAGCTTTAGCTTAGATAAGTAAGCTTCCATGTTTATTGAATGCATATTGATGCAAACTGATAGTTTATTATGAGCAAAACAAAGCAGAGATTATTCAATCAGCATGCAAATTGCCAGTCTCATCACACATATCACAATAATTTCTTAACTACTGGCGGCAATAAAATAAAATGCAAAATAGTAAAATAAATGTGCAAAAATGATTGTTTAGTCCTCATATTCGACTGAGCTTGTTTGGTGTTTTTAAAGCTTTAGCTTCATTGAATTTTCAAGTTGTCTTCATCGAGAGGTTGAAAATGACGTGTGTAATGCAAATTCGTATACCTTTGAAGCATGCTTTAACAAAGATGAGGCTGGGTTTGGTTCAAAAGCGGTCTAAAAAATCTGACAAAAATGCAGTAGGTGAGCCAAAAGTGTGTAAATTGGGACTCCTGAGTCTTCAATGATATAGTGTTTCAATGTGTGCATCTACTTTTTTTTGGGCCCCCTCAAATGGGATGTAGAGACCCCTATTTATAGGAAAAAGTGCCTAAAAATACGTGATCACGTGTCCCAAGGCATGTGTGTGCTTGCTTTTGGGCGTTTGCACGTGTAGCAGAGTGTGTGATCACGTTTATTGGACATAAGCACGCCTTTGGTATGCATGATCATGGGCCTAGGGTGTGCGATCACGCATCCTTAAGCATGATTGCACATGATCACGCGCTCTTGTGCATGTCAAGCAGCCTTCCCAAGCTCCGAACGTGCTATTATGAGGGTGTTTTTAAGGGTTTTGGGACCTTCCGGATGTATTTCTAACATTGGTTTTGTCAAAATCAGCTTCTAATTTAATAAAGTGGAACTCTGATCTTATGAGACAAAGATCAATCTTATGAGTTGCTCGTTTTGAGCAATGATTGCTCGAAATATGCAACTTACCACTCTGATAATTCATAATTCATAAAATCGGGGTTCGACTTAACAATTTAGAAGTCAATTTTGCTCTTTGAAGGCTTGGTTCAGCTTTTTCAAACTCACAGCATGCTTCAAAGGCGGTTCGAATGAACATACACTTGTCATATTCGGAGAGATGCTTTCATCATTGGACCTTTTTAGAAATGGTCAAAATTCGATGTATGACACTCATAATTTTTCTCTCCAACTCTTTACCATTCATTTAAGGTCCAAATACCCCTGAATGCACATCTCATATAATTTGTTTTGCTTCTTTTTCTAAAACACACCTGAGATGCAAAGCCTTATCTCTTTTGTACAAAACCCCATTGAAAATGAAAAATCTTTTTGCAAGAGATCTCAAGAGCATTCCATCTTTCTTATTGGCATTTTTTTGGAAATTCACCATACTTAATCACTCTCAAAATATCTGAATACCATAACTTCTTTTCTTCTTACACAGCTAGAACTTGAGTTAACATTGCACCTAATGTTAATTCTTCAACACACAGCTATAAGACAAGAGTATTCCCTAGTTGTGGTGGTCTGAGTACTAGAGGATTCAACAAATATTGCTTAACTTTATCAAATGCAATCTAACACTATTCATTCTAAATTATGGATTAATCTTTCCTCGACAATCTAAATATGGGCTCATATATCGAGGACATCATAGATATAAATTTATTAATGTACTGGAGGTGACCTAGAAAAGATCTTATTTCTGTTTCTATTTTAGGAACTGTCATTTATTGAATTGCCTTAATCTTATCTCGGCCAATCTTTATACCTTTCAAACTAACCACATATCCTAACAGCTTACGTGAAGATACTACAAAAACATATTTCTTTAGATTAAGTCTCATATTGAACTTTGTTAACCTTTCCATAAACTTCTCTAGATCTCTGCAATGTTCTATAAAAGTTTCTAATCTAACCACCATATCATCGACATACACTTCCATCTCATTATGAATTATATCTTTAAAAACTTTTTTCATAGCTCTCTGATATGGTGCACAAGCATTTTTCAATCCAGACGACATTACTTTGTAACAAAAGGTGCCCCATTCTGTGATGAAAGCATTTTTAATCTCATCTGCAATAGCCATAATTATCTGATTAAATCTTGCCATCCCATCTACACAGGTGTAAAACTTTTTACCAGCAGTAGAGTGTATTAGAACATCAATATGAGGCAAAGGGAAATCAACCTTCAAAGTTGCCTTGTCCAAATCTTTGTAATCAACATACATTCTAATGTTAGTATAGATGTGCCCTAGTACCATTTTGTAATTTATAATGACATTGTAAATTCTCCCTATTGCAATAAAATATTCATTTAAATAAAGTGTTTATTTATTTGAGTATTTACCCTTTAGCATTATGTTAAATAAATTTATTATCAAGAGTTGATAATATGAGTGACAAATTTATTTAGTACATATGCTATAAATTATTCATAGTCAATAATTAATATTTGGGTAATATTAATTAGACTATCACCTCTGTCTATTTTGCTTGATTAGTATGTGATGCTAATAATGGGAGGTAGCAAGTCTCATGCTACTTGATATGAGATATCAGAATAGATATGTGGATACTCATGTGATGGGTGGATCAAACAGTGACGTTAGATTAGTGATCGCAAGCATATTCACTTATAATAAACGATCACTATCTAGGTCATAACGATGCATATAGTCCTTTGACCTGAGGTGACACGGTCATCCACATTTGAGTGGTTAGAGTTTGTTACCGCTTACATACTTGTGTTAATCACACATGGGTATATGGTGTGTGGTGGCTCTAGTCACTTAAATGTAGGGATGAGTGTTCAATCAAGATGGTAGTCATTGTCCATAGTGAACTATGATAGATCCTATGCTATGTAAGATTATTCTTGATAAATAAGTTCCTAGCCAGGACAAACATAATGTGGTAACAAACTCTAACCACATTTGAGTTGTTCATGTGAATCATCATATGCATTCATTTCTAATTGGGTAGTTATGATATTGATGTTAGGGTTCACTCATAACTTATGAGAACTAATGTGTATAATTGGGATTTTCACATTTAGGCTTGAAAGAGTTTCAAACAATATCAAGAGTTGAGATTATATCCTCATTGCCAACCAAACATAAACCTAGTAACTCACAACTGAAAGAGTTTTTCCATATCACTTTATTAATCTAATTATTGATTAAAGAGTTTAATCGATTAATTAAGATTAATGGAATTAGATTTTTGCTTTGAGCAACAATTCTTGCTTATTATGAAATCTAATTCCACCAAGAGTTTAATTGTTAAATATTTAATTAATATGAAATATTAATTAAAGTGTTAAATAAAGAATATATGTTATTTCCTTATGGACTTAGATTAATGGCCCAATGTGTGTGGGTCTAGGCCCAAAAGAGTTTTGGCCCAAAGATTAATCCAAAACCCATCAACCTAATCTAGGCCCATCAACCTAATCTAGGCCCATCAACCTAATCTAGGCCCATTAGTTTGATGAAATGGGTTTGGTCCAATGTTGGCCCAACTCCAAAGCCCATCAACTTAAGGCCCATTAGTTTAATGGAATGGGCTTGAGCCAAGTGTCGACCTAATTAAAAGGCCCAAATCCATTAACTAGGCCCAATTGATTTATGGATTGGGCTTGGCCTAAATGCTAGCCCAAGAGTTGTCCCAATAACCAAGCGCAAGTCCATTTATCAATATAAGTCTAATTTGGCATATTAGAGAGATATTATCTCATATGTGCTTATTGTTGACTTTTGGGGCATAAGGAAGATTAGGTTATAGTGGGAAGTATAGAGAATGAATGTAGTCTTATTACATGAGATGTGATTAAATCTCTACATCTATTTTCTACACTTGTGAGATATTTACACAAATTACACTCTTAACTATGTCATAGGTGGCATCCTAATGATGATGGTGTAAGAGATATTTAATTTATGTATTTCCTTTTTTACCTAATTTCTTTACATATAAATATATCCTTAAAAGAGTTCTAAAGTAAGAAAATTGCTATCCATTAAGAGTTGGTGGGATGTGTAGAGAAAATTTAAAAAGGAAACACAATATATACCAAAATATACTCTTGGTTCTTGCTTGAAGAATTAAGTTAGTTCAAGTTTCTTTGGGTCACAAGAGATGTGCTTGGAACTACACTTGATTAAAGGCTAGAAGGTGATTAGAAGGCTTAGGTGTTTTAAGCTAGAGACTAAACATTTGGGTGGCTTAGCATTGATTCAAGAGTTAAACCAAGAGCAATCCAATGTAGTAGAATACTTGTGGTCTACACAAAACCTAAGAGATTGTAAGTATTCCACAACTTAGATTTCCTAAGTTCTTGTGTTTACATGTTGATGTATTCTTTAGCTATGTGTTAAATACAAATTGGATTCATGGGAGTGGAATTCTTCATGTGATGAAGGGTTATGAGTAACTAAATTTTTGAAATTTACTCTACTAAGGCTTGTGCTCACCTTACATGTATTCATAGCCTAAGTAGCAAAACCGATTCCTTTCATCTAACACTTCCATCCTTTTTTAGGATAGGGACAATATTTGCTAACAATTCTAGATAATCGAATTCCTCTAAAAACACAGCCTCTATTTGCTTATTGACTTCATCTTTTATCTTTTGAGCCTATTCAAGTCTTAGCCGCCTAAACTTTTAGTTTATTGGTTTTATTATAGGATCAGTTGGAACAAAATGCTCAGCTATTTCACGATCTATTCCTAGCATATCATCATAGCTCCAAGGAAAGACTATTTTTCATTTTTTTATTATTCTCTCAAGCTCACTTTTTTCTTCAAAAGAAAGACTCATTGCCAATTGAAGTTCTTTAGGCAATTCAGTATCACTTATATTAAATTGCTCAATATGAATAGAATTTAAGTATGAAATGCTTATGATATGATCAAGTGTATGCACATTTCCATTAGAATAAACATCGAATAAGTAAGTGAAATCAAAGGTTATTGCATTAAACTTAGAGAAGAAAGCATCATCAGAAATTACATAGTCAGCATCAAAAACATCCTTTTCTAAACATACTACAGGTTTAACATTATTCAGAATAAAGTCCTTAACGCTAATAGTAGTAAGTAGTGAAAGCTTAATCCTAATGTCCATAGTAGCCATAGCATTTGAAACCGCAGTTTGGCCTTCTTTGTATCTCTTTGATCTTTTTGTAACATCATCAAATATCTCCCAACCTTTAGTCTTTTTATACTTCTTCTTGTAAATCCTTTTACCTCCCAAATAAACAAACACCCCATTTTTAATTTCATTGCTTGCTTTCTAAGCTTTTTCAGGCAGATAACCCAATCCATGAGTGTGCATTTGATTCTTTAAATATGGGAACTAAACAATTCCTTGTTGATTTTTACCCAAACCCATACTAGGTATGAACTTGGATTTCTTCAACCTCATACCTATTTTTGAATCAATATAATCATAAAAAATGGCAGCAACTTGAAATCCAGGTGGACCATCAACCATATTAACTTCTTCTTCAATAACCTCTCCTTAGTGTGGTGGAGATGGTACTACCTTATAAGAAGGTCTTTCAGTTTCCTAAGCAGCTTGCAATAATTGACCCATATTATTTTGAATGTACTCATTAACCCTTTTATTGACCAACTTGTCAAATTTTTCCATTATAACAAGCTGTGAAGTACTTTCAACAACAAACTTAACTAACCTGCCTTTTTCTCTCCTCCAACCAAACTGCGGTGTTGAGACACTTCGAGGATTACCGATAATGACTGTAAATGTATCAATATGAATCCATGCATTGTGATAATGCATGAATGCATGTATGCATGAATGTAAATGCAATGTAAAAAGCCATAAATAATACATACAAGAGCAAGTAAAGTTCCTTCTAATCTTATCTCTCCCATATAGGCGGTCGTTCAATTTCTATGCTAGGTGGGGTTACCAGAACATCATCGGGGGATGAACCGGTTCGTCACTCTCGAAAATGAAAAATTAACCAACAAAGATTATTTATGTTTATATGTATGGTTTGATTTTGACTGAGTTTCATGGTACTTGAATATTTTAAAGCAAGTAATCTTCTACAATAGAGTTATGATATCGGGATAATCATATGTAGTTATCAGGACATAACAAACTCAAGATTTTAATCCTTATATATCTGAATAAATCATAGATATAAACCATAAATTAGTTTATTATGAACATTGGATTGTATCATAATAAGTTCCAAACCATTTTATTTGGATATATAAGGGCCAAAATTATTACTCCATTAGATTAATTGGGTTAAGATATTAAAAGAGCATCGGTAATATGTATATATTATACTTTGATGTTTATATTCAAGTTAACAAAAACATAGGATATCATAATAACCTTACAAATGTAGTGTCCCCACAACTTGGGTTAGGTTATTAAGATATTTCAAGTTTATACTGTTTAGACATGACATACCAACTCATACCTTGAGGTTTTAGCTGTTGGGTTTCTTAATACCATACGCAGTAAAAATTTAAAATTTTTATCACAAACCCGAACCAAGATCCATGTAATTTGATTAACTAATTTAATTAGGGTTTTCAAAATCTTACCACAATCACAAGTAGAGGCAAGAATAATGGAAGGAAGAGAGGAGGTTCATACTGGTGACACCTTACCTCTAGCTTTTTGCTTTCTTTGGTCGAATTGAGATGTCTCAAAAGGATTCGTCCTCTACTGGTATCCACATGAATAGTCCTTTATTCAAAACAAATCTATGTGCTAGCACTTTCTTGATTATCTCAATAAATTAAGAACAAAAGAACTCTATGTTTTTGTTTTTCTCAAAAGGGAGAGAAAACGAATTTCGGTGGCTAAAGTGATAGATGTATATGAAACCCTAGAGAACATGATATATTTATAGACTTCTCAATTAGGGTTTCACTTACCAAAACACCCTTTTAGTATATGCCACTTTTAATTCTAATTTTTGCTTTAAATACTAAATCAGAAATATATATCCTATTTATTTAAGATAACCATTACCTTAAATAAATAAGTAATTAAATAAATATATATATATATACACATGAATTTACACACACACACACACACATATATATATATACATTTTTATTTATTTCCACAGAGTTTAACTAGGTTTGGTAAAACCCATATTCGTTTTGGGCTTGTTCTAAGTGTGTGACCCTGTAGGTTCACATAACGCTGACAGTGGGCCTAAAATCCCTATTTAGGCCTACAAGTCATAATTGGCCTCTAGCAAGATATTATGACTACCCAAGTTATGTGAAAGTCGATAATCTGACATACCTTAATTTACAGTGTATATTGTAGTCCCTTTATCATATGATATCTTAATTGAACATAAGGCATAGTTTATGTCATCCTTATACAGTTTAATAATATTATGACTTGATTTTAAGTAGACTGAGAATTATAACTCTTTATCAATACACTTCAACATGGCCATGCAATTTCCTTCAGTCTATCTTATCAAGGGGCCCATAGATATCTTATTATATTAAATAAGGGATAAATTCCTTCTCAATCACTCACATTCCTCACATAACTCATTTCATATCCAACAACATTCTATTCTATCATCCTGTTAAAGACAATGTTAGAATGTGTCAAAATATAAAATAGTTATGTAGAAATCCATGGTGATT
>CATIWM010544746.1:0-11037 GCA_949671775.1 Mallotus repandus | reverse complement strand
AGATTGGAACAAAGAACTTTAAGAAAGAAACTTCAAGATTCCAACGAATTTAATTAAGAAAATAATCAAGAAAATCAAAGATTTCAAGAAGACTTGCAAGAACTTTAAAGATTTTAAAGAAACGACCAAATTCTTCTTTTCTTTTCTTTCTTTTTTTTCTTTTCTTTTTTTTTTTGCTCTTTTTTTTTGTTTTTTTTATATGGTCGAAACTTGGTGCAAGGCTTTAAAGAAACAACTAAACAAAATTAAAGATGATAAAGAACAATGCAAAAACGAATTTGAAAAAAAAAATAAGAAGGGGTAGAAGAAGAGAACACAAAGAATGATGAATTAAAACAAAAAAAAAGGATGCGTAACCTGATTCTTAGAGCCAAAGCTCTGATACCAAACTGATGCGAACTAGGCTTATCTAACAAGCAAAACCCGCAACAATCTATTGATACCCACACCTTAGATCGTCCAAGAGTTTATTATCCTAATCTTTTAACGATTTGTTTTAGTTTAGGTTTAGGGTTAAGAATTCTTATAAATAGTTTATTTTGTAGCCTATTTGGCAGATCTTTTTCATCAATTAAATTAAAGTGACGAATTTTTCTTCAAAATCACTTGGAGTTTTATTCTTTGAACTTTCTAAACAAAATAGGTTATTAGATAGTTCACTTGTCTTATCAATTAGAACATCAATATCTAATTGTGGTGACTTCTTGATAGCTAGAGTTCTTAGTTGTTAGATAATTAAGGGTTCTAGTTTCCACCCAACTTGTTTCTTGGATGATCTAAGGTGTGGGTATCAATAGATTGTTGCGGGTTTTGCTTGTTAGATAAGCCTAGTTCGCATCAGTAAGTGTGTGAGTGAGAGATACAAGAGTTGTATTTCTTCATAAGTCCATTGTCAACATCCCTTGTACAAGAGTTGTGCAAGTAAAGGCTACATCAATTGAAAGAAGGCAAGAAGTCCTACATCATCTGAGCAAGGAGAGGAGCTTTAGCAAGCTTTTGGGTCACCACAAAGGAGGAGCTTACGGGCAGAGATTCTTTAAAGCTTAGAGTCATTCTGGTGCCACTTGTGTGTTTCAAGCTAGAGGCTTCACACTTGGGGAGCTAGGAGCTTATAGATTTGCATCAACCATTTCCTAAAGCCTATCAAGCGTGCTACCGACATTTGGAGCTTGTAAGAGTTACTATACTTTAGATTTAGGTCTCTTGCCATGCTTTGTGTTTTGGTTGTTTTGTTAATCTTTGATTTATGTTGTCTATTAAGCATGCAAGTAGTTAGTTGTGTAAATTAATGTGTTGTGATCTTGGTAGTTTTGGAATTCTTACCTTTCATGCAAGGGTTACACACAAGGAAAATTTTTCCAAATTTATCCTAACCGGTTTCGTCCTCACACCACGCTTCCGCTATATTCTAGTGTGTGTATTTAATTCCTTCAAATGGTACCAGGGATCCTTAAGTATACTTAAAATAGTATGCTACTTTCATGGCTTCTGCAAATTTGATTGAATCTCAAATCATGAAATTTTTCTTTACTTCACTAAAAGAAGGGCCAAAAGCATAGTTCTTTGGCTTGGAAGACTTTGTGAAAGAATGATTGGATGCTTTTCACAAAAAAATTCATTAAGTAGTATGAGTACAAAACTCAACTGGATGTCACAAGACGTGATTTAGAAACCACTAAACAGAAAAGCAATAGAGTTTCTCATATTACATCCCTCGATGGAGAGGAAAAGCTGCCTTTATGAAGGATAGACTTCTGGAGGATGAACAAATAGAGATGGTAATCAAAGGAGCCCTGCCTCATTATTTCAAATAGATGTTATTCATCCACTATCCTACCTTTAAAGCACTTCACCAAGAAGGCATCATAATCAAAGATGAAAAGATCTCTCAACCCAAAAATCCCTATCGAAAACCAACACAACCTACTCAAAACACTCGTTCCACCGAAACAAACCTAACTATTAATGCCTTGAGAAATTGCAAATACTTAAACTTCAGCATACCCTTATCCAAAGTGTTCCAAAGGCTCTAGCAAAAAAGCCTCCTCAAACCCCTTGAACTAAGACCTCTACCAAACCCATTGCCACCTCGTATTATCCCTAACCTTTACTGCCACTTCCACCAAATGCCTGGCCATAATATTGATGACTGCTATATCCTAAAAGATCGAATCCAATACCTTATAAACTTTGAAAAGATCAAAGACCCTAAAAAATAGCCTAATGTTAAAACCAACCCTCTACCTAACTACTAAAACATGCTGCCACTAGCTTTTTATGCCATCTCCTTGAGGTTGTCTGAGTCCTTTGTTGAGACCTCTATTCAAGACATTCCAGAGAGTGAGGAAGAGAAACTTCAAAGGGAATTCTTAGCAATACTGGAAGTAGATTTTATGGGTATGATCTACAACTCGTGTGATGATGAGATGGATCCTTCCACTTACCAGTATATATCCATGCTTCCTACTTGCATAACTCATATGATGATGCAAAGATAGTTAAGTCAGATAGTAGCAAAAAGAGTTGGGGAAGTTATTGACGACGAAGGACTTATTGATTTTGAGAAGGAAGGAGAATCAATAGAAAAGAAAGAAGTTTAGGATTTATTAGGACAACCATCTGGAAAGTTTTACTTTTAAGTCAAATACACCATTCCTCCTTTAGCTATTATTAATAAAGAGGATATCATACCCTTCAGATGGGGAGAGAATTTTAATGAA
Organism: Mallotus repandus; assembly: GCA_949671775.1. Lineage (NCBI taxonomy): Eukaryota > Viridiplantae > Streptophyta > Magnoliopsida > Malpighiales > Euphorbiaceae > Mallotus > Mallotus repandus. The sequence continues at coordinate 8,317 of CATIWM010544746.1, read as the reverse complement.
GAAGATGGGATTGTCACTATCTAGTTGTCAGCTACACCAAGCGTAATAGGAATCAATATATAGTATGACTCTGATGAGGAACCATCAAATTAATCATGTGACCAAAAGTGGGAGAGTGTATCAGCCTGCTGCGAAAGATATTGTAAAAGGGAAAGAAATTGCTAAGAAGGTTGCTACAAAGGAAAGTGAACCCCACAGCTTAGATAGAAGAATATTCGGTCTTGAAGCATCTTAGAAAAACTCAAGCCCAAGTCAGGATTTGGGATCTCTTGACGACATCGGAAAAACATAGGAATGATCTAGCATGCACTTTGGATGATACGAAGATCTCTTCTGACGCTACTCCTAAGGATATGATAGCTTCATTGCTTCTAAAACCCAACAGTGTTATTTCCTTCTTTGATAGTGATCTTCCACTAGAAGGGAAAGCTTATAACAGGCCTCTATTCATCCAAGTGGTCATGAGAGCTAAGAAGACATCATGCATCATGGTTAATGATGGGTCAACCATTAATGTCTGCCCACTCAGGCTACTCCACAAGTTCGAGATATTGGCTAAAGAGCTTAAAGCATCTAACTTGATAATCAGGGCTCATGATGACTCCAAGAAGCAAGTAGTAGGAACCTTTAAGGTGACTATCACTGTAGGAAAGATTGAGTCTGTAGTGGAATTTGCAATGCTAGACATCCTGCCTATGTTTGCTCTGTTGCTTGGAAGACATTAGTTCCATCCACTTTACACTAGAAATCATGTTCCCACTTAATGGAAAGGTAGCCACTATTAAAGCTGAAAATAATGTTCTAATTGAATGTATAAATGTAACCCCTCCAGCCTTTTAAGTATTAGTGATCAATGAAGACTGGGTCAGTCCAAAGGTGACATCCATGATGAAGAAAATGAGTTATGAGTCAAGAATTAGGCTCGGAAAGAAGAAGAGTAGGATCTCAAAACTGACAAACTTCAAAGGATATACTAGTAAGCAAAGACTGGTGTATGATCTAGCCACAGATAAGGGGAAGAAGACTACATTCATTTTTGAAGGCCTCTCTAAGTACCAAGGTCATCCTTATAAATGGGAATGCAATGGGAAGAAGAAACTGGGTTTCAAGATCTTTACTAATGTGATCAGCAATATGGGGAAAGGACAGGATCAGAATGAAGATGAAAGAATCATCTCTATTGTTGAGATTAAATAGGTTTTGCAGAGTATGAGGTTGGAAACAAAAGCTCCGAGCTATGCTGACATTATTGCAGTCTTTATCGAATCTAGCATAGAGGATATTTTGTTTGATGATGCACCTACTCCTGATGAAATTTGTATTACTATTCTCTTTAAATCTTTGATGTATCGAACTCTAAGTATAATGCAATGAAATATAATTTTACTTACTTATGTGATGTGTTTTATAATAACGATGAGCATTTCGTCGAACCTTGCATTAGCATATTTGACATTTATTCCATTAACACTGAACCATTTAACATGGGCATGGATGAAAATCCTCGCATATTGCTTATTTAAAAAATATTAACCCTGAGGAAAGGAGAGAATTGGAAAAAATATTAACAAAATACTCAAAAGTATTCGCTTGGACGTACAATGACATACCTGGAATCGATAGGGACATCGCTCGGCATTACATTCCAACTAAAAGGGGACACAAGCTTGTGAAATAGAAATTGCGAAGGTTGAGACCAGAATGGGTGCAATTGGTAAAAGAGGATATAGAGAACTAGATCAAGGCTAAGTTTCTAGAAGTAGTGTACTATCCAAAATGGTTGGCTGATGTGGTTCTAGTACCTAAAAAGGATAGGAAAGTAAGGATTTGTGTAGACTATAGGGATCTTAACAAAGCATGCCCGAAAGACGATTTTCCACTGCCCCACATAGATGTTCTGATTGACAATGTTGCTGTGTGTCCTATGTACTCCTTCATGGATGGATTTTCAAGATACAACCAGATTCTCATGGCAATCATTGACAAAGCTAAGACCGCTTTCATAACTGAATGGGGAATGTATTACTACAGAGTAATGCCTTTTGGTTTGAAGAACGTAGGTGCAACCTATCAGAGGATGGCTACAACAATGTTCCATGACATGATACACAAGGAGGTAGAAGTTTACGTTCATGACATGATGGTAGAGTTAAAGACTCGGGAAGAATATCCGACTGCATTAGAAAAGTTCCTGTAGAGAGTAGACAAGTATCATATGAGGTTGAACCCCAAGAAGTGTGTATTTAGTGTAACTTCAGGGAAGATGCTGGGACACATAGTTAGTCAGAGAGGAATTGCAGTGGATCTAGATAAGGTAAAAGTAATCCGTAAAATGCTGACACTGAAGACTGAAAAGGAAATCTGAGGATTTTTAGGAAAGTTGCAATTCATAAGCAAATTCATAGCCAGATTGACCGAAGTATGTGAGCCGATATTCAAGCTACATAGAAAAGATAAGCTTGTGGTTTTGAATGAATAATGCTAGATCACTGTTAACAGAATCAAGGACTATCTCATGAATCCACAAATTTTGAGACCCCCAGAAATGGGAAAGCCTTTAATCTTATACTAGGCAATTGAGGGGAACATAATAAGAGTTATGCTAGCTCAAAAAGAAGAAGCACGAGCTGAACATGCAGTTTACTACTTAAGCAAGAAGATGTTTCCTTATGAGAAGAAGTACAATCAGGTTGAGCAGATTTGTTTGGAAATGGTTTAGGCCATGAGAAAGCTGAGGCACTACTTTCAATCCTACAAGATCCAAGCAGTCTCAAAGTTAGATCTAATGAGACATTTGTTTCGTTGGTTAAGAAACTAGCCAAGTGGCTGGCGTTACTGATAGAATTTGATGTTAAGTATCTGACTATAAATACATTTAAAGGAAGAGCAGTAGCCGAGTATCTAGCACTAAACCCTACCTCGGATGACTAAGAGATAGAACTTGAATTCCCAAATGACTTTACCATAGCAATTGAAGTCCAAGGATGGTGCATGTACTTTGATTGAGCAGTAAACTAGTTTGGAGCAAGAATGGGAGTAATCCTATTGACCCCAAAGAATGAAGTAATTCCTATAGCAAAGAAGTTAGCATTTTGGGTTATAAAAAATGAAGTAGAATACGAAGCATACGTGATAGGAATGGAAGCACTAATGGCCCTAAAAGTCACTGAAGTGGAAATATTGGTGACTCAATGCTGGTAATCAATCAGGCTACCAATGAATGGGATCTAAAGAAGCCACATTTGAAGCTGTATCTAAAGCATTTGCAGCAGTTGGGACAGTTATTTCAGAAATGCAAATTTATCCAATTATCAAGAAACCACAACTAGATGGCAAACACCTTAGCATCATTAGCATCAGTTTGGGACGGACTGATAATTATGCCTATGAAGCCTTTGGTGTTACTGAAGTCAAATCAACCGTGTTACAAGAACGTAAGGGTAATAGAAGTGAGAGTGGATTAGAAGCCTTAGTTTTATGACGTTCAGTAGTATTTGGACAAGCGTGAATATCTGGTAGATACGAGTGAGAAAGATAAGAAAGTCATTAAAAAGCTATCAGTAAAATTCACTTTCCATCAAGGCGTCCTGTATAAGAGAACTTCATATGGTTTTCAGTTGCACTGTTTAGACAAGAATGCGACAAGGAAAGTACTGACAGATGTTCACGAAGGAGTTTATAGTCTGCATATGAATGGTACAATGCTAGCCAAGAAGATAATGAGACAAGGGTTCTCTTAGATGACAATGGTTGAGGACTGTGTTAAATTCACTAAGAGATAAAATTCATTAAAAGATGTCATAAGTGTTAGATTCACGGGGACGTTAGCCATTTGCCTTACTCAGAATTACACACCATGTCCTCTCCTTAGCCATTTTTAGTTTAGGGACTCGACATCATAGGAGAAATTCATCCTACAACCTCTAACAAATAAAAATACATTTTGGTTGTGATTAATTACTTCATAAAGTGGGTAGAAGCTGTAAGAGATCTTACAACAAACTAGGGGCAAATCTGGTAGCTAAATTCGTGGAGAAGAATCTATTCTGCAGGTATAGAATTCCTCACCATCTGATCTCAGATGATGGGGTACAATTTCAAGGGGTTGTACGAGCAGTGCTTGGAAGGTATAAGGTAAAGCACTACAAGTCATCGCCTTATAGATCGTAGGACAACAGAGCAGTGGAAGCAGCAAATAAGAACATCAAAAAGATCCTCTTAAAGATGATTAAAACTCATTGTGATTAGGCCAACACATTGTCATTTGCCCTTTAGGGATACTGTACTACAGTGAGAACATCCACAGGGGGCAACTCCTTTCTCATTGGTATTCAAAATAGAAGTTATGCTTCCAATCAAAGTGGAAATGAAATCACTTAGAGTCATAGTCAAAGCAGACTCACCTGAGGCAAAGTGGGTAGAACAGAGGCTAGCACGGTTAGATCTAATAAACAGTGAAAGGTTAAAAGTACTTTATCACACTCAGCTACATTAGAGAAGAATCACAAGGGCTTTTGACAAGAGAGTGAAGCGACATTATATTAAGGTTGGAGACTAGGTATTGAGGCAAGCTAAACAAAATCTACTAGATCCAAGAGGGTAGTTTTAACCTAATTGGGAAGGGCCTTATTTGGTTAAAACTATCCTTTCAAAAGGCATAGTCAAGCTAACAGAAGTCGACGGGAATAAGCTCTTTGAATGGACCAATGTCGATCATCTTAAGCGATTCTATTTGTGAAAAAAATAAAGAAAACAAAAAATAGAAAAATGAGAGGCAAAATACTTAATCCAAAAACCCGAGAGGGCTAATTAAGGATAGGGATAGTATTATTTTGAAATATTCTATGTGCAACCATGCATATGATAAATGCTATTAAGTTCAAATGAAACATATCGTCAAAAATTGCATATGCTAAGAAGTAAATGCCTGAATCAATATCTAACACATATAGAGGCAAAATCTACATCTTAGAGTTTATATCTTTCTATGATGTGATTGCATTAATTTCTATTATAAACTCTTTCCATTACATTGCATTTGTTATGGTAGTACAACAAGTAAAAAGAACAGACAGAGAAGAGCGCAACAAAGATCAAAAAACATTAGAAAGCGTCATATCCAAAATTTTCTTATCAGTACTGTCAGAAAAATAAAATGGAAAGGGAAATAAGGACTTAGCCCTATCTTTATAATCATCATTATCATCATCATCACCGACAAATGGAGATCCTCTCCTGTTGGGTCCAGCATCATGCACCTTTAACTCCTCCAGCTCGGCCTGCAGTCTCTGGATCTCACTTTGGTAGTATGCGCCCTCCTACTGATGAATTGACTCCTGATGTCGAATGGCTTCATCCTACTTATACATCAACCTCACATGCTCAAGTTGTATCATCATAATATACATGCATTAATGCACATGCATTCATAATACACACATATATCATTATATAATTGGAACATGAAAACAAGCCAAAGTATAAAAGACCTATATGAGCCTCCATAGAGTAATAGACACAGTGACTTATCAAGCCTGAAGCTCACTGGTACTAGTACGTGGCTATCTCTCAAGGAACCTATAAACAAAACAGTAAAAAAATAGCAAATCTGAAATATCAAAGCAACAAAGGCAAGTAGAAACTCATATGGGTAGCATCCTTAGGGATGAAGTCCATAGGCTTAGTAGACGTTGGGACCACTTAAATTGTCACCTTGCCATGGAGGTTATGCGCTTAAACCACAGGGACCAATGACAGTCCAGCTACCTTAGAGATCATCTGAGCAGCCTTAGCAGTAACACCGGCACCACTCGAAGTCTCGGTGGCACCTCTAACAGGAGACCTCTTCGAGCGAGGCTGTCAAACATAAGTAAAAGCAGTCAGAATGGGAAATAGTTAGTATAAGCACCAACATATAGAAAGGGAAATAAGGCATATCTAAAGGGTAAAGGAAGAAGAAACACCCGTAGCCGCAGCAGGTGGAGCAATCATAAAATACCTGTTGGCACTATCAATCAGGTGAGGGATGAGACTATCGAGGTAGGAGACATCCTCTAGCTCCAAGTACAGCCGATGATCATCCCAACCAGTGCCTCCTCTAGAGTTAGGCCCACCATGTCCTTCCCCTAGAATATATCAAGAAAAGTAGAATAAAGGATGCGACAAGCGATAGGTCCTAAAAACTAGCTCGCTACACGCTCACTAAGGAACCAGGCATAGTCAACAGGGGTCATGAATAGTATTCGCCTACCAGTAATCTCAATGGCCCCAGTCATCGCCATCGAGAAAGCTGTGAAACAGCCCTCCCACCACTATCGAAGATGTATTTGCAATCTAAAATAACTATTAGAAATAAAATATAGAACTTCATAATAAGAATAGAAGAAAGAAATGACTGACCTGGTTAAATGTCAACTCAATGAGGGCAATATAGGTCACCTCTAAAGATCGCATGGAGACCCTCCAAGGTTGAGTAGTCCAGATAGGAAAACGAGGAAATCCTTGACGCATCTTGGGAATGATAGGAGGAGCCAGTACATGGAACTCAAAAGCCCAAATCTGCATAAGAGAACCTGTCATAAATAGTGCACTCAGAAAGGAAGGAAAAAGAACAGTAAAACATCTGAAATGACTCACATCAACCACCAACGGTACTCTATAGATCTGCAAACTATCTCTGCACGTGTCGTCTAGGTAGTAGAGGAGATAGTTGTTGGCAGTGGAACCCTAATATTAGTAGAGGAAGCAACCAAGAGCTGCTAGTGTTGTTCACATTAGGGAACACCATGGTGCCCATCAAATAAAAGATAAAGCACCGGGCACATCTCTCGATGCCGACAGTACCATCTCCAGCAGCATCATTGTAAGCCTACCAGAGTCGATCATAAGAAATCAGACCACCCCGACCAACTCTAAACTCGGGGAGCAACCTAGTAAATAGTTGCACAGCCCTACAGGGTCCGCTGGAATGTCAAAAAGAATTTGCTAACTAGCAAAAGCAAACCTCGTGATAGCAGTAAAGTCGAGGGGCATGATCATCATCTCTCCCGAGCTAGAAGTGAAAGGTGTGCGTGCAGTCCGACGACCTCTCAACTAAGGCAGTCATAGCCGCCTGCCGACCTTTTAGCAACTCTGATCCCTCCATTAGATCGTCCAGAATGCCGTTGAAGCTGAGACCATGCACCAGGTCTCAAACCTCCACATGCAGCTTCTGGTAGAGCTTCTTAGCTCCGGTAAAGCTACCGAGTAGAACCAAATAGGTGACGGGGCTTTAAAAGAGAAGTTAGCAAAATACAAATTCCGGCTCAGAAATTTTTCTACATAATATGATAATCAACACTAACTACTGTTTACTTATTCTTTGTAGGTAAATGAAATCATGTAACCAAAGCAAAGAATGACATGGCAAACAAATCCTCGCATGCAGCCTAAAGAAAGAAAAATCCTAGAAAAATACATCTTAAAGCATGCAAGAGAGCTAATCCTAGCAAGGGAAGTATCATAAACACTGTTTCTTAAATAATCTAATTTATTATTAAGCTCATAAGCACTAACTTCTTATATTTTATCATGCACGGGATATAGCATCAAAGGAAGAAAAAAACTGAGGCCGAGGAACCAACCTACTGCCGGTGAAGCACCCAAACATGCTCCCTCAAGTTCAAAATAAGAGGAATTTTTCTGCCCCCTCATCACTCTGTGCCGCATGCGATGAGTCAGCTCTAGCTTCTAACGTGCAGCACTAGCCTCAGCCTGACCTACCTGGTTGATCCCTAGATCCTCCAAGGGAATATTGAGATTAGGGACATCTATGAAATCACCTTTGTCTCCTTGCATAGAGTATTGAAGTGAAGAAATCTTAGAGAGTTCAGAGAATCCTAAGGAAGAGAGAGAGAAGAAAGATGAAATAATATGGAAATAGACAAAATCCAAGCCTTCTATAGGCTTAGAGTCTATGGGTCCAGGATCCACCCACTTTTGGGCTGTCTAACCCACACGCATAGGTCATTGAACCCACATGCGTGGGTGGCACCTACGTTGCTATCCAGGACCCACTAGAGCCCCCAAGAGGTTGACTGTCTCACTTTGACGATGATTTTCAAGGTGTCCCGACTTTGACCAGTAGCTCCGAGTCAAGATTCTCACTTCTAATCAATCTAATGCTTGATGACCATATGAAAGACAGAAAACCCAATAAAAGAAAAGTCGATAAGAACTGGGACATTCGGGTAGCCTGCGATTATCATGTTAGACCTTAGAAGAGGTTTAAATGCAAAAAAAAAGAAAAAATAAAGAAGTCGGAGGCCAAGCGGTCTTA
>CATIWM010544680.1:0-14941 GCA_949671775.1 Mallotus repandus | reverse complement strand
AATGTAATGGCAGCCGCTACTAAAGATTATTAGAAGGTTAGCGAATTTTCATGTTCTGTTTATTTTTTCATTTTTAATTTAGCTTATGAATATTTGGGTAGATTTATGTTCACTTCAATTCTTACAAAGTCATGTTTTTTTAAAAAATTTTCTTGCAAACTTTTATGACACTAATGGTGATTAAGTACAAAGAAAGATGCTTTCTTGAGTTTTGTTTCTCTGTATGCATGTAGAATTGGGCTATGTATTTAATTGCGTTGATGTTTCAGGAATTGCTTGCTCGAGAAAAGGCTCAGGCATCAAAATCTATCAACCAAGAAGTTGATCTTGATGAGTTGGTGGATGTAAGTTTTGATATGTTTCTTTTCTTCTACTTAGTAGTTGACTACTGAACTTCAAGTGAAATGTTCTGTTTTTTGTAGTACTTTTTTTTTTTATTAAGTTGAGGTTAAGTTTAGTTCAGTCTTGAACTTGATTTTACGTGTTGATGTAATGAAATGATTTGATTTTTTTTCCTTTTCATTTGCTGAACTCTGTTTGGTTGCTTTGTAATTTTGGAATCAAGTAGAATGAAGTGTGTGATCTTGTGCTTTTGAATGTGCTGTTTGATTTTACGACAAATGATGTCTGAATTGGTATTTTTCTTAGTTCTCAATTTCAATTCTGTGGAATTAATGTTGCAAAAACATGAGATTGGATAACTTAGGTTTATAATTTGCTTTGATGCAGTAGATTTTGTTTGCAATGCAACTTAGAGGCTGTCATGGTGTGCTGTGTGAAATTGTTTGCCCGTTTGCGGTTTTATGTTGCCGTAGTGAATGGAAAAATGTACTCTCTTTTGCTGTGTTATCATTTTCATTTTTATTATTTCTTCTAACGTAGACCAAGTCTTTTGAATTTTATGTTTAGGATCCTGAATTTGAGAAACTGCATGCAGACGGGATTGCAGCTCCTAAGATAATTAATTTTAATACTTTATGGTGTTTAATGAATGAATGTAACTTCTGGGAGTAAGCCTTTTGAAGTTGGTAAAGTATTCATCATAGGAGTTGTTTGAATAGAAAGAAGTTGAGAAGCGAGAAGCGCTGAAGCAGCAAGGACATGGAGAGTTTAGGGAGATAACTGAAGGGGATTTCTTGGGTGAAGTCACTGGCAGTGAACAAGTCATTTGTCATTTCTACCATAGGGAGTTCTATAGATGCAAGTAAAGCCGACAGCCATGTAATTTGTTGTTCAAAACTTTTATATAAACAAACCAAATGAAGTTGACAACTTAAAGAAAATATTTTCTTGGTAAGAGTGTCCACATTTTATTAATCTTTCAGATTGTACGCAGTATTCCCAGTACTTTTCTGATAATGCATGAACCCTGCTGCCATTAGTGTCTATTCTTACATGGAAAGAAGGTATATTTACTTTGTATTGTTAGTTTTCAAATCCTAAAAGATTAGGGGTTTTGGTGTTCAATTAGTATCTAGATACTGTAATAAAGGAAAGCATTTTGGATGGTTTAGTTAAAACAGTGCTTTCATAAAAATACTACTCAGGTTAATTCTCCAAGGGCTTTTGATAATTTGAAATTTGATTTTTCTACTGAGGGAAGATGTAAATTCTTTTCTTTTATTTGCTTTTGGGTAAATTACAAAAAAAATCACGACCTTTAGCGACTTTTGTAATTTTGACATTTTTTTTTTGGCAATGTCATTTACCAACTTTTAAATTTTTACAATTCAATACATCGGTTGAAAATTTCGTGAAAATTTGTTGACGTGGACACTGGAAAAATCTAAATCAATCAATGTAAACACCACGTCAAAACGTATCATTTTGACTATTTGCAAAAAATATATAACCTTTAACATTTTTTATAATTTAAACACGATCTACTGATTTTGACAAATTAATAGATATTTTTTTATTTTTTATTTAATTCATATTTTTCAATTGATGCATGTAAAGTAAATATTTAAGTAATGAAAATTTAAAATTTATTTTTCTAATTAAATAAAATATAAATTTTATTACTTATTTTTATGTAATGAACATTTAATTGATACATTCAAATTGATATGTATTTAGTTGTTTTAGATTAAATTATTGTTTATAATATTTAAAATATTAAAATATTTAATGTAATCAAATTGTATTGTATTATTTAAATTGACTTACATATTAAATAAATTTTATAATCAAATTATACATAAAATAATTAATAATATATACATTTTCGTTGAAATCAAATCTTAATTTTTTTCATTGATGAATTTATAGTAATTAATTAATATTTTTTATTTTTTATTTTTTATTTTTTATTAATAAATTAATCAAAAATATAAAATCTATTAAATAATAAAAAATAAAAATATTAATTACAATTTAAAATTTATATCATGAATTATTTTATGTATAATTTAATTTTACTCAATATGTAAATTAATTTAAATAATAAAATATAATTTGATTTAATTAATTTTATATCACTTTAAATGTATTAATTAAATGTTCATTACATAAAAATAAGCTATAAGAAAAATAAATTTTGAACTTTCATTACTTAAATATTTGCTTTACATGCATAAATTGAAAAATATAAATTAAATAAAAAAAATATGTATTAATTTGTCGAAATAAACAATTCGTGTTTAAATTGTAAAAAATGTCAAATGTCATGTATTTTTTGTGAATAGTCAAAATGGTGCGTTTTGACGTGGTGTTTATGTGGATTGACTCAAATTTTTTCGGTGTTCACATTAATAAAGTTTTACTGAATTTTCAATCGTTGTATTAAATTATAAAAATTTAAAAATTTGTGAATTACGTTGAAAAAAAAAAGAATATATCAAAATTGTAAAATTAGTTAAAAATCGTGAATTTTTTTTATAATTTTTTTTAATTGGCCGTTGTGTATATATGTGCATTTATCTATGGGCAAATCATGTATGCACATTTTAATTAAATTAAATGATGGCAAATGTTCAGCGTGTGGTTACTTTTGCCTTTTGGTACCACTTGCCTTTCTTTTTTTTTTGTTTTTGTTTTGCTTTCATGTTCTTCAGCTAATGGCAAGCGTGTATATATGTGTACACAATCATACATTTATGTGTTCTCGGCTACTTTGTATGTATATATTCATGGTTTTTTTGGATGCAATTTTCGGCCTTTTGTCTTGTCATATATATATATATATATATATATTTATTTATTTATTTATATATATATATAGGTACAGTTCTCTTTTGGTTTGTGAATAATTAATGGTTACCGACAGAATTTGCAATTTTTGGTTAGTTTGCAATGATGTGGTTTTTTGTTATATTTTTTTCAGTTAATTTAAAAAAAATTGTGGTAATGCAATTAAGGAATTTTGGATAGAATTTTAAATTCAAATATTGGTATGGTTATATATTTTAAGATAAATTCATTGAGACAACATCTAGCTAAAGTGAGCTCTCTTGTTGAGATTAATTTATTTTAAAATGTAAAAGGTTGTGTGTATAACTTATGTGAGTATTGATCGGTTCAAAGGAATGTTGGTATTTAATAGAATTTTATGTACATTTGTGGTAATAAACATGTAATGATTATTCGGTTTTACATGTGAATTATAAATCAGCCCAAAAGAAAATTTGTTATTTGACATGTTCTCATTATCAGTGTTTGATTACTACACCAAGATATCACTTACAAGTTAATATTATTGTCCAAAAACAAAATATTAATAGAGTGTCTGGTATCTTAAGATGGGATTTACCTTTATTTGAATTCATTATTGATTTTGTTTTGGAACTTATGTGAGTTTGTTTTGGTTGTTTATTGTTCTCTGTTCAGTTATGAATACTCCTGCCAATATCAATTGCAATTCTATGCTTAATGGCACTAACTTCAGGTCATGACAAGGGAACTTCTTAATTATTCTTGGAGTCATGACAATTATAAAGGTCATTTTGAGAACTTTTATGGGCATACTTTCTAAAAGAATAAAGGATAAAGAAGCTGCAGATACAACACCTCAAAAGAAACAACAAAAGAAACCTAATGAACAAAAGGGTAATAGTTATTTCTTCTGTGGGGCTGAAGAGCATAAAAGGAAGTATTGCAAAGGCATGCTTCTTAATTTGATTTATACTGAGGTTAATTTAACTTCGATGCTTAGACACACCTAGTGGCTAGATTCTGGTGCAACAACTCACATCAGTGTATCTATACAGGGTTGCCTAAGTTGTCGAAAGCCAAATGATGCTGAAAGATACATCTATTTAAGCAATGGCAAAAAGGTTGAAGTTAAGGCAATTGGAAAATTTAGATTATTGTTGAAGACCGGATCTTATTTGGGTCTTGATGAGACATTTATTATACCGACTTTTAAACGAAATTTGATTTTCATTTCCGCTTTAGATAAATCAAGTTATTCTTGTCTATTTGGGAATGGAAGATTCAGTTTGTTTCATGATTCAAATTTGGTTGGTATCAGTTCTTTATCAGGTTACGATGATCTTTATTCACTTGATATTAATGCCTCATTTAATGAAACCCTGCAAGCTAGCACACGAGGTGTAAAGAGAAAATTAACCAATGAGAATTCAGCTACATTATGGCACAAGAGATTATGTCATATCTCCAAACAGAGAATAGAGAGACTTATGTCAGATGAAATTCTTAACCCCTTAAACTTTACAGATTTTGATTTATGTGTTAACTGTATTAAGGGGAAACAAACCAATAAAAGGAGATTTGAAGCCAACAGGACTTCGGACATCTTAGAACTTATACATACAAATATTTGTGGGCCATTTCCTACAGCTGCTTGGAATGGTCAACAATATTTTATAATGTTCATAGACGATTCTTCTAGATATGGCTACATATATCTCATTAATGAATAGTCATAGTCATTAGATATGTTTAAAAGCTATAAAGATGAGGTTGAAAATCAACTCAGCAAAAGGATTAAAAGCATCAGATCTTATCGTGGTGGTGAATACTATGGTAGATATGATGGTTCAGGTGAACAATGTCTAGAACCATTTGCTAAATTCCTATAGGAATGCAGTATTGTCCCACAAAACACTATGTCGGGTTCACCCACTATGAATGGTGTTGCTAAAAGATGAAACAGGACACTTAAGGACATGGTGACGAGTATGATTTCTCATTCTACCTTACCAGAATCACTCTGAAGAAAAGCACTTAAGAATGCATCATATATCCTTAACAGAGTTTCAACTAAAGCAACTGCCAAAACCCTTTACGAACTTTGGATTGGTAAAAAGCCCAGTTTGAAGAATTTACATGTTTGAGGATGTCCAGCTGAGGCAAAGCCTTATAGGCCTAATGAAAAGAAACTGGACTCTGGGACAGTTAGTTGCTATTTTATTGGACTGAAAGATCTAGGGGGTATAAGTTTTATGATCCCACAACTAAGTCAATTTTTGAGTCGGGAAATGCCCGGTTCTTTGAAGATGTTGAGTTTGCAGGAGAGATAAAGTTAGAGACTTTGTCTTTAAAGAGGAATATGTTAATATTCCCATAAGCGCTATCGGCATTGATCATGATTCTATTCCTGACTTTGTTCAAGACATAGCACACCAAAACAATGTTGGAGAACCTCCCATTCAAGAAATGATTCCAGAAGAACAAACTCTACCACCTCAAGAACCTATCCAATTAAGGATATCCACTAGAGAAAGAAGAAGTGCAATACTAGATGATTATATTATATTTCTTTAAGAACATGAGGCTGACATTGGAGTGATGGAAGATGATCTAATCAACTTTTTTCAAGCCATGGAAAGTTCTAATTCTCAAAAATAGTTTGACGTCATGAATGAGGAGATAAAGTCCATGAAAGACAATGTTGTATGGGATCTTGTCCCATTGCCAAAAAGTGCAAAGCCCATTGGTTGTAAATGGATATTTAAAACTAAGAGGGATTTAAAAGGCAATGTGGGGAGGTATAAGGCACGTCTTGTTGCAAGGGCTTTACGCAAAAAGAAGTCATTGATTATAAAAAGACTTTCTCTCTAGTTTCTTCAAAAGACTCTTTTAGGATTATAATGGCATTAGTGGCATATTTTGATATTGAGTTACATCAGATGGATGTAAAGACAACATTTCTCAATGAAAACATTGATGAGATGATTTATATGGTGTAACCAGAAAACTTTGTGTCTAGAGTAGGGGTGTTCATCGGGTGGGTTGGTTCAGGTCAATTGGACATAACTGAAAATCGATCGGTTTTGGGAAGGTAAAAATGGCAACCGAACTGAACCAAAAAGGATTAAAAATTCTTTAGTTCAGAAGGCCGAATTTTTTCAGTTAAGGCGGGTCAAAAAACGGGATGGACTGGATTGGGCCCAATTAGGCTGGGCTAAATTATTTGAATAAAATTTATAAACATTTCTCACATTCATTATTTTACAATATTCATGTGAAAGTGCAACTACCTATTATATGCATATGTACATATATGCATTTAAATACAAAAAGAATGCCTCAATGTCAGTTAAAAAAATTAACTGATTACATATTAATGATTTTGCTATCTAAATTTACAAAATAATTCAATTTAATTACAAAATAAATCCAAATTGAGTTTTGTTGAGGCTCTAATATTTGACTGGTTCAACAAAAAATAATAGAACTAGACTGGATCTGCAAAAAATATGAACAAGTCCTGCACACATCAATTTAAATAATTAGTAAATATAATCAGTACAACTAATATAATTAATAATAAGAACATATTAAAAGAGGCTCAAATTATAATGGTTTCAAGTCACATAAAAATGAAAGCTAGTGAATATTTCCAACAACAAATAATTTGTCACCAAAGAAATACAGGCTAAAACATTCTTAAGAACTCAGCTCAATTGGTGAAAGCATCCTCATAGCCTCAAAGAACAACAATAATGACAAACTGGTTCAGTCAGAAAATGCACACCCTACATATACACATTCAAATGTAAAGCGCTCAGATGCTAAGTTTTGTATTCACAAAAAAAAAAAATATACGGCCTTATTTCTGGCAATAATAAAATGATAGTCACCAAGAAATAGAGGCAAGCATTCTAACACAATCAGAAAGAATGGTGGAAGCATCATCACAGCCATACGCATCAAGTATGCAACAACACCATAGGCATACCAAAGTTGTGCATCACAGATAGGCATACCAACTCAACAATGGCCAACAAATATAATAAAATTTTCAGCATCATTCTGAGTTGTTACAAACCAAATTGCAACACATCCAAACTTTAGGCACACCAAGTAGTGGTCACAAAAGAATCCAACAATCAATATGTAACAGGTTTTTAGAGGGTCATATGCAAAATTAAAATGAAATGTTTAGGCAGTTCAACATAATTACTGAAGAGAGGTCAACAAAATGTAAGGACAGTAGTTGCCGCAATTTTGATTTCACTTTTTTTAAGCAAGTATGCAACAACTGCAATTGCCACTGCCATGTATAGTTATAATTATTTAGAGCTTGATGCAACAATATGTCTATTGCCTACTTGGGGTAAATCTGTGCATAAAAAAAAGGAGTTAAGTTATTATTAAGCAGCCAGAAGTGAAAAACAAAGGAATAAAGACAACAAAAGTAAAGAATAATGCAGTAAATGACTATTAGTACCCTTTTCCAAATTCTCTAAATCTTCTATTGTCTCCTCAATGTTGATTGGCTCATTAGGCTTCCTCAGCCAATCTTGTGTGCAAATCAAAGATTCCACAATTTTAGGAGTCAAAGAACTCCTAAACACATCAAGGACCCTACCACTAGTACTAAATACTGATTTTGACGCAACTGTGGAGATAGGTATAGCCAAAACATCATAAGCCAATTTGGAAAGAATCGGGAACCTATTAGCATTAAGCTTCCACCACCGAAGCAAATCAAAAGGCCCCTCTTCCTCCAAAGTTGACTCACTCAAATAAATATCCAATTCAGACCATTTGCTTCCACCTATTCCAAACTCCAACTTTTGCTTCTTAAATTCAGCTTTTAACAAAGACACCTTAGATGTACAAGTAGCAGTAATTACAGTCTCATTAGAAGCAAATAATGTGCAAGTTTGAGTAGCAGAATCAGTAGAAGCAGCAGATGCATAGAGTGTAACATAGTCATCAAAAAATTCATACACAACAAATTTCACAGTACAAAATAAGCTTCCACCAATTGAATGACCATATATTTTTTCCAATGAAAACTCCATAAAATCTAGCTTATCTCTAGAGTCCAGCACAATAGCAATAAAGATCAATAGATTCATTATATCTGGATCACCCCAATACTTATCAAATTTACTTTTCATTAATAAACCCATTGATCTTTTATATGGATCATCATATTTCATCCAGCCATTCAAAACATAGAAGAGATCACATAGTTCAGAGAAGAAAGTGTTGGAAGTTACATATGAGGAACCAGAAATTCGGATGGTCATTTCATAAAAAAACTTTTAGAAATGCAACAAGTTGTTGAACAACAATCCAATCGTCATTATTAGGAACTTCATCACTAAGATCAGCTCTAATAGGTGATTCACATTCATCAAATCTTTGAAAGACTTTTTCATATAAATAAGCAGAGTGCAACATTAAATAAGTAGAGTTCCATCTTGTTGGCACATCTAGACATAAAGCAGTCTTATTTTTATTTTCAATTAACTCAGCAAATTCTTTGAATTTGTTCAACCTAGATGGTGAATTTCTAATCCATCTAATGGCCTCTCTGACCCTCTTAACATAAATGTTGGACTCCTTAAGCCCCTCACTAACTACAAGGTTCAAAATATGTGTAATACATCTCATGTGCACATATTTGCATCTCACTGAACTTGTCCCCCAACAAAAAAGATTTTTTTTTCAAAAAACTCACAGCAGTGTCACTTGCAGAAGCATTATCAAGTGTAATTGAGAAAATATTTTCAGCCCTCACTTTAACAAACATGACTTAATTGCCTTAGCAATGTATTCCCCTTTATGTGATGTGACCGGGATAAAATATATAATTTTCTTATAAAGCTTCCAATCATCATCAATTAAGTGTGCAGTTATGCACATATAGTTTATTCTCTGAATGCTAGTCCAAGAGTCAGCTGTGAGGCTCACTCTTTAACAATGTTCTTTAAAAAACATTTTCAGCTTAGACCTCTCATCAACAAAATGAGAATAGCAATCCTTACTGATTATATATCTAGATGGAATTTTAAATCTAGGACATTTAACTGCCATAAGCCTTTTAAAGCCATCACCTTCTAAAAACTTAAATGGTAACTCATCTCTAATTATTAATTCAATGAGTGAATTCATAATATCATTCTGATCAAATTTCCAAGTACCAAGCGCACCAACATTATCAGATAGATTAGAAGCAGGTTGAAACATTAAAAGTTGTTGCCTATTGTCTTTTGGGTGAGGTTTTTTGTACAAGTTAACATGTAATTTCTCATAGAATAAGTGCCGTGAATTTTGGAATCAGCCTCAAATTTTTTAGAGCAATAGAGATACTTAGCTTGCTAAGTTTTGCCTGCCCCATCCTTAATTTTCTCAAGGTGCTCCCATGCCTTAGAACGAGGCTTAGTCTCTTTCCTTTTTTTTTTCATAGGAGTTTTAGGCTGCTTATCTGCTTCCACCATTGGTTGCTGAGGTGGGTCAGCAGCAGTGGCAATGCCAGCAGGGACAGGGTTACCACTGCTACTGCCAAAACCAACAACAGTGTCCATTTACGAAAATAAAAAAATACATAGGTCATTAGTAGAATTTCCAGCATAATTACAAAAGATTAATAAAAAACAAAATCAAATATTATACACAAACCAACAAAATCAATAACAATACCTTTTCAGAGATTGTTATTTGAACCAAACTTAAGTGACAGAATAATTAGAGATCACCAAGACACCAACAACTTTCACCTAATAAAGTTTATATTAATAGGCAACAACTTCCACCTTCGATCTCAATTTAAGTCTTTGAGATCTACACTTTGAAAAGGTTCCACTCATGATGCAATTAACAAATAAACAACAAAACACAATATAAGCATATAAAACCACAAAGAGAGCAATAATCACAAAAAGTAAATTGCATTTTTTTTGTAAATCAATTTTTTTTGTTAAATAGATCTATCATCTATGAAATAAAAAAAAATATGTTAAACAAATATAAAATCTCAAAGATAAATCTATAAAAATAAAATACAAAAGGAGTAATCAAATCAATTTAAAAATCAACTACAATGAAAAGTATATAAAATCTATAAAACATATATTATTTATACATATGAAAAATCCAATAAATAATAGAGTTTACCGTTATAAAAATATAAAATAGAAAAAATATAAATATTAATACATTTAAATAAAAAATAAAATTTTTACACTGATCGGTATAATATGAGCACCAATCTATAAAAAAATTGCAAGATCTATAAAAAAAATTGCAAGATATATAAAAAAGATAGTTGTTACCACTTACCAGATCACAAAAGAATAGTTTAGAGACTTTGCATGTTGATTTTATCTTTGTTAAGTGTCAAAGGAGTGGCTTTCTGACTAGCTTCCACCTTAACATCTCACATCATCAATGAGATTCATACACACACAGATCGACACTAAAAGTGTGAAAAAATAATATTTTCACATTGCCTTTAACAAAATTAAAATTGAATCAACAATTGAACAAGATCTTTGTCACTCAAGCTCATGAACTATGGACATCTAAACAAATCTGTGAAAAATAACGAATATGAGACTAAAGCTTTAAACCCGTTAGACATGGGAGCCTCTGAGAGGCTGAGACTCAGAATAAAAAGGGAGAGAAGAGACGAAACATGTGAAATTAGGTTTAGGTTTTATTTAAAGAGTGAAAACAAACTAGAAAAATTAGGTTTAGAAATTAGGGTTTACTATAAAGAACAGAGAATAAGAAACGAGAGGAGAGGGAGAGGAGAATTCTCTGGAGAGGGGCGGCGGCAGTGTGAGAGTGATTTAAGGTTAATAAGTGTGAGAAATATAAGAGGGGTTTATATAGTAACCCTATAATATTTAAAATGACACCGTTAAGTTATTAGAATTTCAGATATTCGGATGGGTCGAATAACTGGATATCCACCCCGATTCAACCTTCCAAAATTTGATATTATGCCCTTATTGAACTGAACCGCCCTTTGTGAATTTTGGTTCCCAAATCGGTCGTGCATTTTTGGTTCAACTTGGAGCATTTTCTCGGTTTAGTAGAAAAATTACACACCCCTAGTATGGAGACCGAAAGAATATGATTTGCAAACTTAAAAAATCCATCTATGGACTCAAGCAAGCATCTCGATAATGGTATTTCAAGTTTCATCAAATGATCATCTTATTTGGTTTTGAGGTGAATTTGGTTAATGACTGTATATACCATAAGTTCTGTAGGAGCAAGTATATTTTTTTGGTTTTATATGTCGATGACATTTTGCTTGCCAGCATCGATATAGGCTTAATGCATGAAACTAAGAGCTTTCTAGCTAAGAATTTTGAGATAAAAGATCTTGGTGATGCCTCTTTTGTGTTAGGCATCCAGATACACCGAGGTCGCTCTCGAAGTGTTCTTAGATTATCACAAAAGGGCTATATCAAAAAGGTTCTCAAGAGATATGGCATGCAGGATTGTAAACCAAGTGATACCCCTGTGGCTAAGGAAGACAAGTTTAGTCTCAAATAGTGCCCTAAAAATGATTTTGAGGAAAAGGAAAAGAAAAAGATTCCTTATGCATCAGTAATAGGGAGTTTTATGTATGCTCAAGTTTGTATGCATCTGGATATTGAGTACATTACTAGGATACTGGGCAGGTTTTTAAGAAATCCAGGAGTAAACCATTAGAAAGTAGTCAAATGGGTCTTGCGGTACTTATAGAGAACAAAGGACTACATGCTCATATATCATAGGTAAGATCATTTTAAGATTACTGTGTATACTAACTCCGATTTGGCTAAATGCCAAGATAGTATGAAATCTACATCAGGTTATATCTATCCGCTAGCTGAGGATACTATCTCTTGGAAAAGTGTTAAACAGTCTCTTATAGCCTCTTCCACCATGGCAGCAGAATTCATAGCATGTTATGAGGCATCCAATCATGGAATATGGCTGTGAAATTTGTCACGGGACTGTGCATAGTGGACGGTATTAAAAGGCCACTTAAGTTATTTTGTGACAATAAGTTAGCAGTTTTATATTCCAATAACAACAGGAGCTTGACAAAGTCAAAACATATAGACATCAAGTTCCTTATTGTTAAGGAAAGAGTTTAGAGTGGACAATTGTCTATAGAGCACACCGGGACAAACTCCATGATTACGGATCCGCTTACTAAGGGAGTACCACCCAAAGTGTTTCATGAGCACACTACTCATATAGGTATCATGTTATTTGGGGATATTCAATTTTAGTGGGAGTTTGTTATTTTGAATTCTCATGATATAGACATTTTTTAGTTATTTAAGTTTAAAGATTTCAGTTATTTTGGTTATTTTCTGTAGAAATAAAGTTTTGGTTTATTCACACTCTAATTTCAGTTTGGTTTGATCTCACTA
The DNA here is from genome assembly GCA_949671775.1 of Mallotus repandus. NCBI lineage: Eukaryota > Viridiplantae > Streptophyta > Magnoliopsida > Malpighiales > Euphorbiaceae > Mallotus > Mallotus repandus. The sequence continues at coordinate 2,360 of CATIWM010544680.1, read as the reverse complement.
AATTTTAAGGTGGGCTAGTTGGAAATAGGCATGTTAAGATCACATTGCATGAAGTTTTCATGCTACACATCCACATCATGATCCATGTCATTCAGTTACATTGATAAACATGACCATTGATAAGTCAAGTTACGATAAATGTAATAAAGGCTACTTTAATCCTATGTTGGTATGATTAATGAATCAGATTGGTTATAAATACATTTTAGTAATGATAGTGAAGTTGAGTTTATACGGTTATTTTTGCAATGCAAAATTATATGGTTACACATATAGCCCAAGTAGGAGATTGTTGGATCCTTAATCCAACATTAGGCTTATATTTGAACAATTATGTATTGCAGGTTGTCATATAAGGTGAGCCCATTTAAAAGTGATCATTCATATTTGGATAATTTGGGCTTTAATGTATCTAAAGGGTGTGAGGCCTTTAATATGTAGAGACTAATGAGTAATTTCTATTTCAATGATGGGTTGAAATAGAAATACCAAAAGATAATAAAAAATTATCTATATATAGGTGATCATGGTCCATAGGTCATATGTGTTGTAATATTCTGCTTCTTTCTAAATCCTATCATTAGAGAGAATACAGAGAGAAAACCCTAAAAGCATTCTCTTAGAAAACGTACTGACCTAGAAGGCCAGCCGCACATCTCTAAGGGAATTAATAATAATTTCAGGTACGCTTCCGCTATTATGCTATGATTTCTATTGATTTACATGAGATTGGGCTCTAGGGTTTTACTTAATTTGGGAATTTTCCCAACAATTTTCTCTTCCATCAAACATTACTTTAATATATATATGTTTTTCTTGTGTTCATATTAGCATTGATTTATAAAATACTTCAATGTTATGTATTATAGGAGTTAAATAAGTTCAAAATAAAAGTTTAGCATTGAATAAAACATAATAAAAGTTTATAGTAAAAGTTAATGAGTGTTACAGGTTAATTGAGTAAAGTTCAGGAGTGAAACTGTGCTTTTGGTCAATTTATATATTATATATCAAAAATCAAATTACTAAATATTAAAATTATAAGTTAGTTCCCGAGCTTCTATTTAAACTTACTCACAAGTTTCACGAGTTAAGTTTTATATAACTTGACTCGTTTATTAAACGAGCTTAATGTACAAATTCGAACAAACTTTTATCGAGTCAAACATCAAACTACTCATGAATAGTTTGGCTCATTTACCATCCTAATTTGAGCCCATGTAGTCAAATCTTATTCAACACAAACACACAAACACACACACCCACACATATATATATATATATATATATATATATATATATGTACATGTACAAAAGGGGACACATGTAAAATTACGAAAAAGTCTTCACTCGTTATTATATACAAATTAGATAATTTAGTCATTTACTAATAAAAGTAAAATTAAATTAATTAAAATATAATTTTAATTTGATAGAAAGTCTATTTTCTATTTTAATTAGGTCAACTTCTATTCTCTCTCTAATAAAAATTAAATTAACTAAAATATAATTCTAATTTAATTAAAAATGTGTTTCCTATTTTATTTCGGTTAACTTCTATTTTATCTCTAACAAAAAATTTAATTTAATTGAAAGTATATTTTCTATTCTAGTTAGGTTAAAGTCTATTTTATCTCAAATAAAAATTAGTTTAATTAAAATATAATTGAAAGTATATTTCCTATTTTAATTAGGTTAACTTCTATTTTATATTTAACAAAATTAAATTGATTAAAATGTAATTCTAATTTAATTGAAAGCATATTTCCTTTTCTAATTAGGTTAACGTCTATTTTATCTATAATAAAAATAAAATTAATTAACATATAATTTTAATTCAATTGAAAGTATGTTTCATATTTTAATTATGTTAATTTCTATATTATCTCTAACAAAATTAAATTAATAAAAATTGTATTGATAATTTTGTTAAAAATATATATTTTTTTAATTTTAATTAGGTGTACTTATATTTTATCGAATATAAATCAAATTAGATAACATAATTTTATAAGTCTTGTTATATTAAATTTAATAAGTAAATAATTAATAAATTTTATGAAAATAAGAAAAGTATATATATTTTTTAAAAAGTAGATATTTTTATAAATTAAAAATTAATAAATAAAAAATAGAGCATATATCTAATATAAATTAAATTAGATAACATAATTTTATAAGTCTTATTATAGTAAAAAATAATTAAAATAAAAATTAATAAATTTTATGAAAATGGAAAAATTATATAATTTGTTTTAAAAGCATATATTTTTATAAATTAAAAATTAATAAATAAAAAATAGAGCATATAATTTGTTTGAAAGTATATTTTTTATAAGAAAAAGAGTGTAATTATTGTT
>CATIWM010544547.1:0-13920 GCA_949671775.1 Mallotus repandus | reverse complement strand
GTTTAAGAGTGAGCCTAGAAACTCTTGTTTGTAAGGTTGTAAGAGTGAGCCTTAAACTCTTGTGTAATCTTGTGAATAAGATTGTGGGTGATTGAAAATCCTAACTTGGGGATAAGTTAGGTGGAGACGTAGGATTGTTGTTGAATCGGAACTCCTTAAATCATTGTGTTCTTCATTCTTCCTTCCCAACATTCTTTCTATTTTTGTCTGAATTTCAATTACTATCGATTTGAATTCGATTGCCTTATTCACCCCCCCTCTAAGGCATTTTCAAAGTGTATAAATGCCATGAAATTAATGGATTTGAAAGATTTAGTGAAAGAGGACTTAAAGGTTGATTTAACACTGTCACATCTAAAAAGGGCAAAGTTATTTACGATGGCCAAACATGAAGAAGATTTGACTGAGGAGTATGGCAGATTATGGGACTACCTTGGTGAAATTGAGAGATCAAATCCAGGAACTACTACTATCTTGAAGGTTTATCGACTAGTTCCTAAACAAAATCCTTTTTTGATAGAGTTTACATCAGTTTTGAATGCTTAAAAAAAGGGTTTTTGGGAGGTTGCAGAAAAATATTGGGTTTGGATGGATGTTTTATGAAAGGCACCGTCAAAGATGAAATTTTGGCTACGGTTGGAAGAGATGAAAATAAGCAAATGTTCCCAGTGGCTTGGTCTATTATAACTTGTGAGAATAGGCAGACTTGGAATTGGTTTATAGAATTATTAGTCAAGGATTTGAATATGGAGGATAGAGCTGGTTAGACAATCATTATAGACTAACAAAAGGTAAACATCTAAGCACTTGATTTTATATAATGTTGAAAATAAAGTTGTGATTATTAAACTATTCATAAGGATTTTATGTGCAGGGTTTACTAGATGTAGTGGCCAATATACTACCTCAAGATGAGCAAAGGTATTGTGTTAGACATCTTAATGCCAACTGGAGAAAGAAGCATAAGAACAAGGAACTACAACTATAATTCTGGAAATGTGAGAAGTCCAACAACATGCTAGACTTTGAGTCTAACATAGAGGAAATGAAAAGGCTGACAACAACTGGTTTTGAAGACATGTTCAATACATATCCAAGACACTGGTGTAGGGCCTATTTTAACACACAGGTGAAGTGTGACATATTTGATAACAGTCTAATTGAAGCTTTCAATGGGACAATTGTGGAATTCAGAGACAAGAATATTTATAAAATGTTGGAGGGTATACAAAAATTGGTGATGAATCGGCTACGAGAAAATAAAGCAAAGTGTGAAAAATGGGTTTGTGATTTTGGACCAAGAATCCAGAAGAAGTTGTATGATAATTGTGTAGAAAGTGTGAATTATAGCATGTTGTGGAATGGTGAAAATAGCTTTGAAGTGGGATATAAAAGGGACACTTATGTGGTTAATCTTAAGAAACAAACATATCCTTGTAGAAGTTAGGAGTTGACTGGGATCCGGTGTGCTCACACAGTGTGTGCAATTCACCCTATCGAAAAGAATCCTGAAGACTTTGTACATGTAGTGTACAAGAAATCAGCATACATGGAAAAATATGAGCACATGATGGAAGGCCTGAACAACAAGAAATTCTGGGAGAAAAAAGGCATTGATCCATCCCAACCACCTGCTGATCCACGAATGCCAGGGAGGCGTGGCAAGAATAGAAGAAAAGAAGATGGAGAAAATGGCAAACATGGATACAAGATATCGAGAAAAGGGCAAAAAATGACATGTCAGCTCTGTTATCAATAGGGGCATAATAAATAAACATGCCCTGAAGTTAGAATTCAAAGAGTAAGTGTCACAAATCAAGGTGAAGATGATGCACTTGAACAACAACCAGAGTAGTATGCAACTGAAGGCTGCAGTGTTGATGTTAGTACATGGCGACCTATTGATGCTAGAGCTGAAGACATTGGTGCTCAAAGGAAGGACATGGAGACTAGTTCTTCAAGATAAAAAAAGATTGTAGTGAGCTTCTGCTTAGTTATTTAGCGTTATTTGATTTTTTTATGCATATGATACCATTTGAGTTAATTGAATTTACAAATTTTATAATTAATCCAGACTATTGGTGGAAAAAGAAAAGAGCAGGCTGCAGCTGTGCATGTTAAACAATCTGTGCAAGAACAACATGTAAACATATTGCAGTTGAGTTACTTTTATTGGTTGGAAATTCAATTAAGTGTATTGAATGGCATTGTTATATTTTATTCAAGTAAATTTGGGACCTGAAAATATGAGTTCATCAATACTTGGTGAATCACTTACAAAGGACATGGATATATGTTACAAAAGAAAAAGGCACCCCACATATGCTTCTGTTACATAACCTAGTATGCTCAGACCTTGGAAGCCACCACCATTTTGATTTTCATCACAAACCCCCAAGAGGTTATGGGGTGTATACAAATATAAACTCTTCTTCAATGGTGCTGAATGTATGTGTCTATGCTTTACTATGTTCTTACTTGCTTAGTAATGGGGTCTATGTGGTGTTGATTGATTATAACATATTGCATCCTCAAACAAATGTTGAATGAGTTCTAAACCAAGGTGGGAAACTTAGGTCAAGCAATGAGCCAGAACCGAGATTTATGAGTGACAGGCCTGAAGGTTTCAAAAAAGGTGGAAAACACTTTATCTTAACAAATCAACTGCAGGTATTATGGTTAAGTAGATCATATTTTTGGTATTATGATGGATTTATTTCAGGTTTTAGACTTAATTAGGTTGGATGCTCTGAATGAAATGCTATGTCCGGTTTTCAGGCACAAACATAAAGGAAAGCCACTGCAGCCACTGCAAAAGCATCAAAGAGGACATCAAAGGCTAGTTCAAGTAGGAGACAAACTTCAAAGAAAACATGAAGCAATTGACCTATTGCAACAAGTTCAGTATTTGGAAATGGATACAATTTTTTGGATTTAGGATAACTTGTTTAACCTAATGTTTATTTTGCAAAGAGCTTTTTTTTAGCTCGATGAAAATGTACCAACTTGGTTAACATTTTATGGGGAAGCTTTTTGAGCTTGTTGAAACTCTGTGGCTATCTTATAATAGTTAGATGTGCCTTATTGGTAATTTTTGGTAATGTAATTGAAGAATAAAGATAGTTTTTTTATGGATGTTTAGCTTTTAGAATTCAGGTTCTTGTTGAATGTGCTGTTATTGACTAATAGGTGTTATTATGCGCCAAATTTTTACCAAATTTTTGTAAGCACTTCATATGATGCATTACAAGCATTACAACTTCATAATTGCTAACAAGTTCAGTTCCAACTTATAATGCATAAAAACAAGTGTTTTGCTTGCCTCATGAAAAAAAAAATTCCACAAAAGCACTTCAGAAACGTTGAAAAACATTTATACATTACACAAATGTTCATTGGTTACACACCAATCATAAGCATGCCACAAAAACCTTAGGCATGCCATTCCTAAAATGATTTTCTTTCTTTTTCATCAACCTATGAATGCCAATCAAATGACCAACTCTGACTACCCATTCGATCACTAAGTGATTTCAACTACATTAATCACTTGCACTTTCAACTCTAAACCTAACTATTTGTATCCTAAAAGTATAATCACAAGCAACATAAATACCACTATCCATAGAAGTTTTTCTCTGTTTTCGCTTCTGTCAATTTCCATCTCTAGTTTTTTTTTTGCTTTCTATAAGGCCGGAAATTATTCTGCTTGACCTTTCACTTAATGGATCCTCGATCCATTCAAAATTCCTGTTGCATGAATGATCTGAGCAAGACTAAAATCTTCACCCAGGATTTGCACGAGTCCATGACATTTTTATGATGCGCATCTCACCGCAAGGGCAATAATTTCCTTCCATTCTTGTTCAATGTCTTCGTCTTCTCTTTTGTTCTCTATCGCGAGCTTCAAGGTAATCTTCCTCCCTGTCTCTTAACTTCTCCATGTTCTCCATCACAATTTCCTTTTACAATGCTAACTAAGGGCATTTCAGACAAAAGCCATCACTTGTCCACGTTTGAGCTGAGGTGGCGATCTCTTTTACGAATTGTGGGCCCCACATGTGCACACTCAACAGTCAAACCACCCATGACCAGAGAAAAGCACTTGATTGAGTCTATTTTTATGAGTTCATACACCTAATCACAAAAAAAAAAAAAAAAAAATCCAATCACCAAAATGTCAAATTTAAAAAGTTCGCATACCATTTATATAATTTTTCCTTACTAATAAAGATAAAAATAATTAAATTCTAAGGAAATTATATATTCAATCACCAATCCTTCTACCTTTAGTAATCACTACTTTTAGTAATTACTATTGATACTCAACTTACTTCTTTCATAAATGCGTGTGCAGAACGTAAACGCATGTGCAGAATTCAAAGGACTCTCAACGAGTTATCAATTACTAATTATCACACCCATTGGATATGGTGTTTGGATTATATGGAAATTAACATGGTTATATGAAGGAGCATATTCTGTCTTTAATGCACCCATGAAGGACAAAAAAAAAAAAAAAAAAACTGCAATCCAAGGGAACAGAGCAGGCAAAAAATTTCCGAAAGTATTCCTTACAGAGCGTAATTGCATGGTGCAAGCACATAAAGCTAGCGACAGTATACATGTACCAAGCAAATAATAAGATAAACTATTTGTATTTAATACAGCCATGTTCATGCCAAAACAAAAAAGGAACCTGCAATTTTTCCTATACCAGTTGCTCCTCATAAGCAGTAACAAAAAGAAGGAAACACGAAAGTACAAAACCATATTTCATGTACATACATTTCTATGTGCCTATTGTAGAGATGTCCCGGACTTTGGGATCGACAAAATATTTACTGATAATAATTTCCAACCAAAATACACCAAGTATGCTTGTGTTGTGTACAACTTCTAAAGTCATGTCATGTTCAGTAGTAATCCCACCTCCAGCTTGATCTCCGGCTTGACCTCGGGTGCGATGCAATTGGTGCTTTTCCTGACCCTGGAAATTCCCATCTGGCAACGTAACCATCCCAAGAAGAGCTAACAATCATAGGATACACAGGATGCCAACTACAATCTCTTACAGGACCATCGTGATAATTAAGTTTTGCAACTTCAGCTCCGCTCACCTACACAGATAACGGACAGTTATCACCATACCTAAGCTAGCAATGTGATCTAGATGAAATCTCTCATAGGCAGATCCTTTGATTAAATACTATCACTCTAAATTCACATCACAAATTTTTATTACGTACCAGATCATAAATATAAACAGAACCATCAGTAGATCCACTGTAGATGTACTTTTGACCAGTGCTGCAACAAGTGATTTACCAAGTTAGCAAGGATTCGCCCAGCACAAACTTTGCTCCCAGGCTAGGGGAGCCTGAGCGCACATGTAAGCACTCCCCTTGCATTTTTGCAGAGGCCAGCAGTGCCATCAAAAAGAAAATAAAATCAACCAAAAAAAAATAAACACTGCCGTGGACAAGATGAAACCGATTTGTATCACACCAACACTTATATAATAACTCAATTGAACCCTTACAGATTAAGATTAACAATGGTTTGATTAATTTAAATCACCACATTTTAACAAGGAAAGACAAGTTATTTCAGTGTTCTGGCCAAGCTAAAGTTTTTGTACCATAAAAACATTTAGATTTTAGGCGTTACATGGTATGATCAGAGGCTAATACTTTTTTGAATTAGATCAGGAGGATACCTTATCCTCAAGTTGTATTTTCCTTTATTAATTCCTTAACAATTTTTTTTTCTTCATCACACATAATATGTGTCTGGCTCAAGACTGTTGAACAACTTTACATGGCCCATTCAAATTTTAGGGGAAAAATCAAGATTCACAAACTGTGCATTTGAAAGCTGTAATTGAAAAGCAGACCTGTACTGAGGTAATATATCAATTTCAGTCATATGAGATGCGATATTCAGCTGATGCTTACCTATATTCCGGAGAGAAGTAACAGCGAATCAGAGTTCGCAAGACCGAGTGACCTCTGTATGTGGCCAATGACAGATCATGAGGATGTTTCAAGATTCTTGCATCGGTCGGGTACTCCATCCATCTGTAGTCCCACTCAGGATCTCTAAGAATTGGAGTGCTGGTTGAAGAGAAATTTAGGAATAACGTATGTCAGTATACTCTTGAGTTTTCACTTCAGTAGAACTGAATTCTAGCACACAAATACAGATCCAGTGCTCTGGTGAGTTAAAATAATAACTCAATTCGTTTCAGGCTAAATAATTTAACCAACCTGAAATCGAATATGAATCAATTTCCAAGGAATTACATAATAGCTATCGACAATATCTAAAACATGACAGGATATTCAAGGTAAATGACTGCAAGAAGCTTAAACATCAGCATGTACTAGAAATAACAAAATAACAATCTCCCCAACTCTTGAGACTGCAATATCAGAAACCCTTTCTTGCAATGCTGGTCCATCAATTCAGTTAACAAAGTTCTACAATAATTATAACTAATATCCCATCAATTTTGTGCAGACTGTCCTTTGTTTTATTCATTTTAATCTTTTGCTTAATGATGCGATTTCATCATAGAAAGTCATGGCATTTAAATCATCTAGTTGTTTTTGTCCATGAATCTGCAATATTAAAAAAAATATAATCTAACATTGCCAAGAAAAAATGGCAAGTGTATTGAAACATTTACCATCAATACACTTCCTAAATTAACGGTGTCCTATATTCAAACTGAAATCTCAAAGTATGAACTTGAAGTTAGGTGAATAAGCCCAAAAATATATGCAAAATATTTCAACTACTGTGAACTGAAGTGGATATTGAAGTTTAGAATATTAACATCATCCTGTTTGGACCATAACTTGGCTCCAGCCAAGCCTCATCCATCAATAAATAATACTTATTTTATGCATTTCACAAGCTGCAATCATTGAATGATCGCCTCCCAACAAAATGGTTCAAACACAAATTATATTTATGCAAACCCGTAGGAGAAACTTGCAAAGCAGTGATAAAGATCCGGAAAGGGGTGTGCATATTAATATGGAACAGAACAGAAAGGGAGGCAGCATTACATACCATGTCGAACTAGAGGACATCTTTCGTATATCCCAAAGTTTGGTAGTTTGATCTTTTCCATTTGAAATTAAATAGCGCCCATCCCCATGGCTATCTATGAATGTAATGCCTTCTAGATGTCCAGTCAAGACACCAGTTGCTTGTCCTCTGCTGATAAAGCAACGTCTATCCCACACCTGCAGCGCTTAACAACTAAGTGAAAAATCCCTTGGACAAAAAAACTGATAAGTGTACAGCTAAACAAGCTTCACCATTAACCAAAAAAAGAAGTAGCAAGTAACAGCATGAGAATTTGTTAAAAATGCCTTAGCATTTCATTAATATTAAGCTCATTTACTTGAGAGGTCAGGTGATTAGTCAACTGGGTATTCTAACTCCCTAAAGAAAAAAGTCATGTTCAGCCATCATACAGATATCTGCTGAAAATGGGTTACCATTTGAAAAAAAAAAAAAAATAACAACAACAACAACATAAAGAGATGAATTTACCTTGCAGAGGTTATCATCACTTCCGGAATATATGAGATGTCCACTTTCATCACCAAAACATACTGTATTAACATCAGACTGCAAATGAAATTACAGTCAGATTTAATGTGTAAACATTTTATAATGATAATAGGAAGCCACAAAATGTTCTTCAACACATGATATTTTTGGTACATATAGCTAATGTAATACCTGATGTGCATGAATTCGGAGAATATTCTTATTTGTTTCAAGATCATAAACATGTATTGCATAATCACTACCTCCAGCTACAAGCTCTCGCCCATCTGTTGAAAATTTTACAGAGAAGATTCCAAATCCATCATCATCATCATCATTGTCTTCGTTCACAGAAAAATCCAAACCATCATGAATTTCCTGCATGCAAAGACTTCAAATGTGAAGTAATGTGAAGTAAGTTTTCAGGAACAGCCCCGAAAAATATTTGCTTAGTAAACATGAATTGGTCACTTTGAGGGACTAGTAGAAAAGGAAAAACAAACACAAATAACTAATGGTTGGTTAAATCAGGGAAAAAAAAAGTATTAACATATGATTCAATAAACATGTATAACTAATGGTACATACCGTCACATTTGCAAGTGACTCTGTTGTAGAAGACCCAACATCTACAATATGGACAACAGGGGATATACTAGCATATACCTGCATCATTTACATTCAAGTAACATTAAGGAGAATTAAACGATTTAAGAAAATGATAAAAACTATCATATTGACTAATAATAGGAACAGAACATCTATTGCATAACATATGAGCTGAAAAAAGTTCTCAATCAGAATCAATACATAGAGTAAATGATTCTGGCTTCCCATTTATAGCATATCTTGCATGCCTCTTTGTATAAAGCTAATCACAAACTTACAAGATATCGCTGATCAGGTGAAAGACATGTATCAGTAACTGTCCATTTCAAACTTTTTGTCAAGATATCCTTCTGAACTTTCCATCCATTATCCACATTATATACCCTAATGTGGCCTCCCTGTTTCAAACAAAACCCATCCATATAAGCAAAAAAACAAAAACTAATAGCAGTGCTTCTTCATTTGTTTCTCTTCCAAATATAAATGTACCAACTCCAGCCAAAGTTTATAGAAACATACCTGAAAACCCGCAATGAAAAGAGTGCCATCACGAGAAAACTGAGAAACATAAGCACGACTTTTCAATCTGTCAACTTTCCAAGGACCATTAACAGGCAAGTAACGACTCAAAACATGACAACTATCAGCAGATGAGAACCTTCCCCTCCCAGAATAATTACCCTCTCGACCAACCAACATTTTCACAGTTGAAACAGGCAGCCTTGGCCTCAAACTACTACTACTAGTAGTATTACCACCACTAATACGACCAGGCACATCCCGAATCAAGAATTCATTGGGTCCTGACCTTAATTTAGTAAGTTGAGCAATCTCATGATCAAGATAATCAGAACTCTCATTGGATACTGCGCTTGTAAATGATCCAGTAGAAACATTTTCATCATCATCATCATCACAAGCAGCATTACTACTACTAGCCTTATACACCCAACTCATCTTTATCTATTCAGTTCAACGTCAGCACAAACTACAACTCTATATTAACCAATCCTGCAACGCCAAAAATAAAAAAAAAATCAACCTTTAAAGCAAAAATTGCTGAGAAAACAGCTCAGAATCAAACCCAAAAATGAAATGCATAATTATTTCTACTTGAACAAAAAAAAATCAATGAAAATACAAAAAAAAAAAGTTGACCTCAATTTTGTTCAATTTTTTGATGAATAAGCAATCAAAATGCGAACTACAAAAAGGAAAAATCAAAACTAAGCTGACCTTGGATTAAAAACAAGAAATAAAAAAGGTTACAGAGAGCGAGCTTCGTATATGATTACTGATTAACTAGGGTTTTGTTTTTTTAGTTTGCGTGATTGAATTGGATTGGTTTGGGTCAAGCTGAAGAAGAAGAAGAAGAAGGTGTTTTTTTTGTTTTTCATTTATGGAGGAAATCGAAGGAAATTAAAAGAAGATGAAAGGACACGTGGTGTGTACGGAGTTGGTGAAGACTATTTACACGCGCGCTTTTTTGTATCTGTCATGAATCGTTGAACTCCGCCGTCGTCTTCTTGTGTTGCGTTGGCGATCCCACTTTCCATGGGTGACGTCATCCGAAGAATTGTAAAGATATATTTTAAATGTTTTATATTATTTTATAAAAATTATACCGTATAAATATTTATATTTATACAAATAAAATTAGTGTGGTTGAATTTATTTTTATTTAATTATAACCATTGATTATTTTTGTGTATCAATACCTATAAAATATATCAATAGTTATAATTAAATTAGTAGTAATCTAACGGTTATAATTATATTTATATAGATACACATATTTATATTGTAAAATGACTCTAAAAATTAATATAAATATTAATATTGTGCAAATAATAATATCATTTTTAAAATATTTATTTTTAAATTTAATCAAGTCTGGTTTATTTAATGGCAAAAGGTAAAAAAAAAGCCTTCAACTTATATGAAAAAAGCAAACAACACCTTAAAATTAGTATCGACTCATTGAAGTTCTTAAACTTTTAAAAATGGCTCAGATGGACCCCTTTTTTTTAAGTTAAGTTTTAGTTTTTGAAAGGAATAAAGGTCTATTTAGCCCTCGAACTTTTCATAAAAGTTCAATTTGGTCTAAAATGACCTTTTTTTTTAACATTTTAGCCCAAAATTTATAATTATTGTATTATTATAATCAAAAGTTTAGGAGCGTGTAACACAGACATTCATTAAAGGTGCATGAAATAAACAATAGGTAATAGAGTGATGACGGCACCTTCAATGGCAATCTCCTTGTTAACCTATTGTTTTTCAAATCCAAATGCAGCAACTGACTATTACACCATATTGTCGTGGGTAACTCCCCGGTCAAGGAATTAGAGCCCAATATCGCTACGTTCAACTCCCACAGCCCAATCAAGGTGCCCCATATATCAACCTTGATAGTTGGTTATTACTCAGATCCAAGAAACCAATTCACCACTTATGCTTTGCTTCTTCTTTTAATTCTTATTGGGTCTATGGTGGTCTCCATTCTACATTAACCAGCTGCTTAGGACCAGCTGTGTTAATAGTGTAAGGTTGGAGAGTGAAGGGGAGAGTGAGCCAGCGAGTCCAGGTGAATTAGAGAGGTCGGTGTCAAGAGTGAGAGAAGTGACTCGGTTCAAGGAACAAGTGAGGTCGGTGCCGAGAGCTTGTGTTAATAAGTGAGCCTGCGATTGGGTATTTGCTGATGCTTGCTGTTATGTCGTTCAATGATGAAGTTTTTTTGGCAATTATTGTTGGGTTGTCTATGGGGTACTTCTTGTTTAGAAGTGAAGATGAGAATGTGATGATTGTTGATAATCCATGTGCCTGTGCTTAAAAGAAACCAAATGGGTTTTATTCCTACGCTTACTTGTTGAAAGATCTCATCTTTGTCATAAATTTGTAAGCTTTTTATGTATATGTTCTATTTTATTCCTTTTTTCTTGTAAATTGAGAGTTGAAATAAGTGGTAGTTTGTCTTGATGTCCACATTGTCAGTAACCTTATATTCTGCATGTTGAATTCTTGAATTTAGTTAGATTCATTGGACCACTTTGATGACTGTCTAGAATTGGGATAGGCATTAAAAGTAGGCATCGATTCAGAGATGTGAAACTCTGTTTGGCCTGTAGTTTGTGACCTAAAATTTAAGTTCTTGTAATGTTTATTCAATGCTCTGCTTCTTGTAGTTAGGTTCACCAGGCATCATAATGGCAGTATATGTCTGGTTGCTTGCAATTATTTGCTTAGAAAAGAAGTGTTTGAGCTCAATACAAGATGGGAACATGGGTGATACAACCTGAACAAGGCGTGTACATCACTTTGTCTTCCTTGCCAGGTGGTGCTAATGAACTCAAGCGGATTCGTTTCAGTCGGAAACAATTCATAGAGCAACAAGCAGATAAGTAGTGGGTAGAAAATGGGAACAGGGTATGCGAGTGGCACAACATAAAGAATACAAATTAATATGCAGCCTTCTTTTGTTCCGTCAAGTTTTCAAGGGGGCTGCTCTGATAGAACGACTTTACATTCCATGATCCTTGTCCTCTCCACTGAAAAATGTAAATTCCTTTTTTCCCCCAACTATCTGGTGGAGTTTTGAGTGAGGGTCTTGGGTCTGCATTTGGTAGTAGGTAGCATGAAAGAGTGTAAAAGAAACAGAAGATAAATGAAGAGCACTGCATTTTTGAGTAATGGTATTTTGAGAGGAAAAAAGCATGCTTGGTCATGGAGATCAGTTATTTAAGTAATTTTTTTATATATTTAATCAACATGTGTAACACACACTCCATTATATGTCAGAAAACGGATTAAAATGATACAATAATTGCAAGTTTTGGGCTGAAATGCAAAAAAAGGTAATTTTGGGTCAAATTGAACTTTTACGAAAAGTTGAAGGGCTAAATCAAACTTTATTCTTTTCTGAAACTATAAAAGGTACAAAAAAGTGCTTAATATTTTATTTTAATACAATTAAACCCTAAATATTTTTAAAATTCAAATTATTTATTTTTTAATTAATATTTTTATCATAAAATTTATTTTGAATTGCAAAATTATTTTTGAAATTTTAATTATTTTTAAAAAGTATGTTAAACATAAAAATAATTTATTTAAAAAAAATGTACTATTATAAATTTTTAATAAATTCAACACTTTACTGGCCAAATAAAATTATTAAACTTTATTTGGCTAATAAAATTTTATTTAGAAAAATCATTAAATTTTAGTTGATTGAAAAAAATAATAAATTATTTTTAACCAATAAAATTTTATTCGGCTAGTAAAATCTAATTATTAAATTATTAAATTTTATTAAGAAAAATTATTAATTTTATTTGGCCAATAAAATGTAAATTTATCATAAAAAATTATTATCGAGTGTTTTTTAAGAATAAAATATTTTGATTCATATAATAATGTATACAAGAATCAAAATTTTTACACTATAAGATCATTTTTCAAAAAAATATATACTCTAAAATAATTCAGATCAATAAATTTTTTTTGCAATAATTTTTACACTATGAAATGAATTTGACAAATAATTTAATGCTTTAAATTATTTTTAAAAAAAATAAGTCATATATATTTTAAAAGATAATTTTGGACTCCAAAATAAATTCTAAAATAAAATATTAATTAATAAAACAAATGAATATTTTGAATTTTAAAAATATTCAGGGTTTAATTGTATTAAATTAAAAGATTAAGGGTTTTTTTTGCACCTTTTGTAGTTTCAGAAACTAAAACTTAACTTTTGTTAAGTCACTGTTAAAAAAGGGGCCTATTTATGTTGTTTTCAAAAGTTTAGATACTTTGATGAGTCGACATTAACTTTAAGATGCTATATGTTCTTCTCACATAAGTTGAAGGACTTTTTTGTACCTTTTACCTTTATTTAATTTAATAATACATTAATAACAAACATATTCAATTACATAATGGTTATATTTATAATACAAATACGCAACTAAATATAAAATAGCTAGAATATATATTATGGACTTACCGGTATAATTTTTTTTAGAATTGTATCGATAACAAATGTTATTGGCAAATATAATAAATATTAACTAGATAAAAGTTTTTTTTTTCATTACCGATTTTTGCTTTTGGAATTGATTATATTTATTTTTATTTAAATCATCGGTATCCAGAATTTATTAGATTCTTGTTAAATTAGTTCGACCCGGATAAAATTATTAATAATAGTAAAAAAAATTTAACAATTAATTAATTTAATGTAACTACGTGTACCATAACTCGAATATAAGCAACTTATGAAACCAACACACTTGGTCTCTGTTTTTTGTCACGGGCCTGTAAAAGCTTCACAGAAGGGACCGTGCGGTACTTGTCTAGAACACTTTTTAAGAAATCAATCTCAGGGACAAATTAATAATCTGTAAAGGCACAAGGAAAAATATATTAGTATCTGAGTCAAGGTCTGTAAAGCCAACATAATAGCTCAATGGGCAAGAACAAGGCAACAAGCACAAGCACAAGCACAAACACAATCGATAAGGTACACGAGATGAGTGTAATGTGGCTACTTCTGTTATTCATCATAGAAAGCAATACATCGATTTAGACACTATGCTCTGTGACACCTGTTAAGGATGCCAAGCATACATTGTATGCATGTGACTAACACATAACATAATTATTTATGTCAAATTTTTAACTCACAATTTTACATATGTAACACATATCACACAGCTTCAAGCAATTCACATCTTTCTT
>CATIWM010544325.1:0-19934 GCA_949671775.1 Mallotus repandus | reverse complement strand
AAAAAAAAGGTTTTAGAAACAAGTAGAGAAACATTGGGTTGATCGGTTGTTGAACTGCAAGTTTTGTAAGTTTAAGTGATGTTTTTCTGAAGCTTAAAATTTATTTTTAAGTTAAAGATTAATTTTTCTATTATATTTTTTTTATATAATTTGTTTGACCGTATCATTGTATATTTTTCAGTTTAGGTTGTGTATATTAGTTGTGTAACTAGAGATTTCAGATGGCAGTGCAGTGGACCACCATGACTTACGAGGTTTCTGAGATAGAGACGACGGTGAAGTATGTCATATGTCATGACACAGATGCTGAGTTTGCTTTGAGGGTTACTGTAGAGCCAATTGGAGTGGATGTGCGTATTATAGCTGTTAGAAAGGAGTATATGGATTCTTTGTGTACTATCATCCGAGTCATTTATGACACTAGTACTAGAGTTCAGATCATTCTGGCCTGGATATGAGTTGGACATAATGAGATCAATTTTTGTCTTTTTGCTTTGGCCTAGCTTATTTCCCCCTTGGAATGTGACTGGTGTATTTCTTTTTGCTTACTTATGGAAAGGGGTTGAGTCCTGCTATGGCCTAGGTTGTGCTAGAGGATGAAGCACATTTAGCACGCTCGGTGGGAGGTGCTTTTGAGAGAGGGTTATCAAACTACTTATGTGTATTTCATTTGACTTGTAATTTTTATATAACTCATACTCATGTATTGTATTTGAGGATGCTTAATGCTAAGGTGAAAGGGTACCTTACCTACAACGTGTGTATTTGTTAAGTTAAGATATCTAATACTGCTTGCCATCATTTTAAATTTTATGGGAGTTGGTTATATATTTATATCATATGGATTGTATATTAAGAGTTATTGTATAGGTAGCACTACTCTCTGACGGTATTACCATTGATAATAATATATTATCTGGTGATACTGGAGGGGAAGGGTGTTACAGATACTGTCAAGTGTAGAAGAAAAGAAAATTGCAAAGGAAATTTAGGATCAGCTCACTAGACTCTATAAGGCCAAGTCAATCCACAATAAAATTTTCCTTAAGAGGAAGCTTTGCACTCTTCGGATGGCAGAATCTACTTCAATTACAGAGCATGTAAATACTTTGAATACTTTATTTTCTCAAATCACATTGTTGGGATATAAAGTAGGGGCAAGTGAATGTACTGAACTTCTACTTCAGAGTCTGCCTGATTCGTATGATCAACTTATCATCAACCTGACAAATAATATTGTCACAGATCATTTAGTCTTCGATGAAGTTGCAGCTGTTGTCCTAGAGGAAGAAAGCAGGCGCAAAAACAAAGAAGACAAGATGGTGAATTCACAACAAGCGGAAGCTTTGGTGGTGATGAGAGGGAGATCAACGGAACCTGGCTCTAGTGGGAGGCAGAGATAAGGCAGATCAAGATCAAAAAGTACAAAGAATTTTAAGTGCTACAACTATGGCAAAAAGGGTCACTTGAAGAATGATTATCGGAATCTAAAAGATTCCAAACCTCAAGGAAATGTTGCAAGTATATCAGATGATGGCTTCACTCTGTGCAATGAAGCAACGACAACTGGCACACACAGAAAGAAATTTTTTGATGTGTGGATTATTGACACGACAGCTACCTGACATATGACTGGTCGAAGAGATTGGTTTTCTCATTATGAACCTATCTCAGAAGGACTTATGTACACAATTGATGATTGTCCTTTGTAGATCATTGGTATTAGAACCATCAAATTGAAGATGTATGATGGTACAATTCTCACTTTTTAAAATGTGAGGCATATGGAGGGCTCAAATAAAAATCTACTATCTATTAGAGTAATAGATGATCTTAGGTGTAGGGTTGAAATCAAAAATGGAATTATGAAAATAATTTGAGGCGCGCTATTACTAATGAAGGCATAAAAAATAGCTGCAAATTTGTATTTTTTTCTAGGATAGACTTTGCAAGAAGCTGAAGCATATGTTGCTTCAAAAGATTCAAGTGAAAAATCTACAATTGTGTGGCATTGCAAACTTAGTCATATATTAGATCAACGAATGAAAATTCCAGCCGAGAAGAAGCTACTTCCTGGTCTCACAAAGGTATCCTTACCCTTTTGTGAGCATTGTGTTACAAGCAAGCAGCACCACGTGAAGTTTAACACATTTAATTTTAGAAACAAAATTATTCTAGAATTGGTTCAATCTGATGTGTGGCAAGCACCAGTACTGTCCCTAGGAGGAGCAAAGTACTTTGTGTCCTTTATTGATGACTACTCTAAGAGATGTTGGGTTTATCTTATCAAGAGAAAAGCTAATGTGTTTGAAGTCTTCAAAGTATTCAAAGCGCTAGTGGAATTTGATTCTGGAAACAAGATCAAGTGTTTGAGGATAGATAATAGAGGATATATTAGTGAAGAATTTGACAAATTCTACAAGCTAGAAGGCATCAAAAGGTAGTTCACCATGGCATACACTTCTCAATAGAATGGAGTGGCAGAGTGGATGAACAAAACCTATTGGAAAGAACAAGGGAAATGTTGGGAGCTGCAGATCTGAAAAAGTCATTCTAAGCAGAAGAAGTCAACACCGCCTGTTATATAATAAATAGGTCACCATCAACTGCAATTGAGTTGAAGACACCTATGGAGGTGTGGACTGGTAGGGCTGTTGATTATTCAAATCTCCATATATTTGGAAGCCATGCATTTGTGATGTATAATGCCCAAGAAACTACAAAGCTGCATCCAAAATTCAAAAAATGCATATTCTTGGGGTATGCAGAAGGAGTTAAGAGGTATCACTTATGGGATCCCATTGCCCATAAGGTCATCATCAGTAGAGATGTGATGTTTGCAGAAGATAAGTTGCAAGAAAAATGTAACAGTAGCACATCAAAAGACAATTCAAAGACTACAACGATATAAGTGGAATAGAAGAATCTTCTGAAGCAGTATAAAAAAATGAAGAATGAGAACTAGTTAAGTCTGAAGAGAATAGAGTACAACAGTTAACTCGTGGCAAAAAAGCACCAGCTTGGCATTTTGATTACATTATGGAGAGTAATGTTGCATACTACTTTCTAACAAAGGATGGAGAGCCATCAACTCTTCAAGAAGCAATGGAGAGTCCTGAAGCATCTCAGTAGATTGCAGTAATGCATAAAAAAATTAAAACTCTGCATAAGAATCAAACTTGGAAACTTGTGTCATTACCACAAGGAAGAAAGTCAATTAGAAATAAATGGGATTACAAGATCAAGCATAACAATGATGATCAAGTGGACCAGTATCATACAAGATTGGTGCTGCGAGGGTATGCTCAGAAAGAAGGCATTGACTTCAATGAAATCTTTTCCCCTGTGGTCTGACTTACAATAGTTTGAGTGGTCCTAGCGATGTGTGCTACATTTAATTTACATCTAGGGCAATTAGATGTGAAAATTGCTTTTCTTCATGGAAATCTTGAAGAAGAAATTTATATGCTCCAACCAGAACGTTTTGAAGAACAAGGAAAAGAGAACTTGGTTTGCAGGTTGAATAAATCTCTATATGGCTTAAAATAGGCACCGAGGTATTGGTATAAGAGATCTGATCCTTTATCATGAGCCTTGGATACAATACACTTAATGCATATCCTTGTGCATATTTCAAGAGCTCTAATGAAAATGACTTCATCATTTTGATGTTGTATGTAAATGACATATTAGTAGTAGGCTCCAATAAAGATCATATCAAACAATTAAAGGCACAGTTTGCTAGGGAATTTAAGATGAAGGACTTGGGAACAGCAAACAAGATTCTAGGGATGCAAATTCACTAAGACAGAAATAATTGGAAGATTTGGCTACTCTAGAAAAACTACTTAAAGAAAGTCTTACAGCGATTCAATATGCAAGATTATAAGCCAATTTCAACCCCACTTCCTAATAATTTCAAGTTATCCTCTAATATGAATCCTAGCAGTGAAGTAGAGAGGATGGAAATGTCTCGAGTACTATATGCATCAACAGTGGGAAGTTTGATGTTCGCTATAATATGCACAAGACTAAAAATTGCACATGCCGTGGGAGTAATTAGTCGATACATGGCGAATCTTGGTACAGATCATTGGAATGATGTAAAGAGGATTCTAACATATATCAAAGGAACCTCAAATGTTGCATTATGTTATAGAGGATCAGAATTTATTGTTAGAGGATATGTCGATTCAGATTATATAGGTGATTTGGATAAAAGCAAATCCACAACGGGTTATGTGTTTATACTTGCTGGCAGTGCTCTAAGTTGGGTATCAAAACTGCAATCATTTGTGGCTACGTCCACAACGGAAGCAAAATATATAGCAGCTACACAAGCCAGTAAAGAAGTAGTTTGGTTGAAGATAGCAATGGAAGAATTCAAGCACAAATAAGAGAAAGTTTCTTTGTGTAGTGACAGTCAGAGTGCCTTGCATCTCGAATGAAATTTAGCCTTTCATTTAAAGTCAAAACACATTCGAGTTCAGTATCACTTCATTCGAGAGAAATTGGAAGAAGGAACTATCGATTTTCAAAAAATTCATACCAAAGATAATCTAGCAGATTTCTTGACAAAAACTATCAACAGTGATAAGTTTATTTGGTGTCGATCCTTGTGCGGCCTGACAGAAACGTAAACAACATGAAAAGGCAAGATAGAAAGAATGGTGTGAAGATGTGATTGGTCCTCAATCAAATCTTCAAGTGGCAGATTATCCAAATAGAAAAGTAAAAAATGGCTGCACTAAATTAAAAGGAGAAGTTAGCACCGAATTCGATGCTGACAAATTGACAAAAATTGGTTGAAAAATAGTCATCCTTCATGGCTATATAAAGGACATTTGCTCTGCCATTTTATATAACAACACAAGCAAATAAAACACAAGCATAGCAACGGGAAGAGAGTGTGCTATGTGAGCATTGTGTTAGTGAGAGTTTGTGAGTTGGTGAGTAATTGTGAGTAATCTCCTTGTGAAGAAAAATATATAGAGAGTGGGTTATCTCCTACATTAAAAGAGAAATTTATTGTATTCTCCTTGGGGCATAGAGAGAAATATTTAATAATTCCTATTATTTTTCATAGTGAAATTCTTCTAGTCATGCCTGTGGTTTTTCCCTGATTTATTTGGAGTTTTCTACGTAAAATTTGTATGTTCTCTTTCTTGTTGTTATTGTCAGGTATCGTTATCGTGAATTATTGTGCTATTGAATCTAGAAGTGTGGTATTTAAATGGACCATTGTGACCTACCACACTTTCCTAGAAATTTTTCTTGCGGTGATTTTTAGTACAATCGTTTAGACTTTAATCACATGTGTAATAGTTCTATTCCATATTTTTCTTTATTATTTCAATTATTTTAGCTGCAATTTGCTCTATATTATTCACAATCCGATCCTTAATTTTTACAACAGTTTTGTTTGTGGATTTTTTCCTATTTATTTGGAGTTTCCATTTTAAAATCCGTGTGTCAAATTTTTTTAATCTTATTATTTCAAGTACTTTCATTTCATTCCATTCACTGTCCAATCTTATATACATATATACATTTCACGACAATAGCTGTCAAGATAAAGCATATAAATTTTCACAACAATAGCTGTTAAGATAAAGGAGCTATCATTGCAATAGAGAAAGGTAGACGCATCTCTCCAGTATTAAAAGGCAATGAGCAAAATATTTATAAACAAATAGTGGCAGAGCTTCAAATCAGCCTCCTGATTCTTTTGAAGGTGTAAGAAATTAATTATTAAACCTGCATTAATTACATATTAAGCATGTTTAGACAACCTCTCTGTAAGATCATGCATATTGTAAGAAGCTATGCCACTATTTGCATTTCCTATGATCTGTTTCTAGGGGAAAGCAACTCCCATTTTCCATCCATACCCATTGACCCACTCCACTATTTTAATGTCTAGTGGGTACCTACAGCTAATAAATATGATCTGTCACCATATCCTAAGTTATGTAAAGTTTATAATATTATAGTAGTTTATTACCGTCCATAGGTCAAAGAAATATTTATCACAATTAAGTCCCCACGATTGATGTTTTCATTATTCATGCTTTCAGTTCAGATTATGAAATGTATTGGAGCCAGCTACGAAGGTGATAAAAAAACCATATTATATTCTTTGAGGGGAAGGCATATCCAGGTATGGAGCTTTTGGAATTTTTTTCTTTTTTAGTTTTTCATTTTTTAAAATAAAAAATAATAAGGCAAAAAAATAATTTTTTACTTACTTTTCATTTTACAGGTTTTATATTCTCACAATTTTAATTTTTTTAATGAAATTTAACATAATAATTTTTATTTAATAAATTCTTTGCAGCAATAAATGATATTACAATTTTAAAAAATTATTATTGCAAATTTTTTTGTCTAAAATTAAATACATAATGGCCTTTTTGGAGGATTGAAGGAGGAAAAACAAAATCTGGTAATCTTACAGAAAATCTTGGCAACATTTATTTTTTCATATTTTCTTAGATCTTCCCATGTGGGGCCACATGGGAATCTTACAGGAAAACATAGTTTATGTTTTTGTGTTATTAGTAGTTGAAAGAAAAATAATTAACCAACTAAACAATTCCTATAAGAATAGCTTTAAAGCTAATGCCCCATTCCAACAACCAATATCTACTGAAGAAAAACTTTCTGTGTAATTGTTCTATTTCTTGGAAAATAATCGGTCTTAGTGTTACACCATCGTCACAATTTGTCTGCCACAGTTCTTTTTCCGAATTGTTTTTCGCCTATACTTTGCCACTTTGTACTTTGAAAATGGCAGTGGCTGATGCACTTGTTTCCAAAGTATTGGAGATGCTCATTTCTGGCATTTTTAGCGAGGCAGAGCAAAAGTTTAAGCTTGTTGTTGGCGTCAAGAAAGATATGAAAATGCTAACTGACAACCTCCAATCCATCAAAGCTGCTCTTTTTGATGCAGACAAGAGGCAGCTGAAGGAGGAAACTGTCAACCTTTGGCTCCAAAGACTCAAAAATATATCGTACGACATTGATGATGTGTTGGACGAGTGGAGTACTGAAATTCTAAAATCAAAGATTGAAGGAGATGAATATGAATATGCTCTCAAGCCTAAAAGGGCCAAGGTATGGTCTTTTTTCCTATCCTCTTGCTTTTGCTTACATGAAGTTGGTTTCCGCCATGACATTGCTGTCAAAATAAAAGAGCTAAATGGAAGGCTGGAAGATATTGCCCGACAGAAAGACACGTATATGTCTCAAGCGTTGTTCAAAGGTACTGCTGAAAATGTTCAACGACCTATGACTTCCTCTGTTGCCAATGTTTCAGAGGTTAGGCGTAGAGAGGATGATGAAAATGCAGTCCTGAACTTGCTATTAACTGAGAGCAAACAAAACCCTCATGTCATCTCTGTAGTAGGGATGGGGGGGATTGGCAAAACAACACTTGCCAAACTGATGTATAACGACCTCAGGGTTCAGTCTCATTTTGATGTGAGAATATGGGTCTGTGTCTCGGATCCTTTTGACGAGATCAGGATTGCTAAAGCAATCCTTGAATCTGTCAAAGAATCTGCTACAAATCTTGTCGAATGGCAAAACATTGTTGACCAAATTCAAAAAGGTATTGAGAGAAAAAAATTCTTACTTGTTCTAGATGACGTCTGGAATGAAGATGCCAAAAAGTGGGAACAAATAGAACATTTTCTCAAGTGTGGTTCCTCAGGGAGCAAAATTTTGGTAACCACACGTAATGAAAATGTTGCAAAAGTTATGGGTTGCAGGGACATAATCCAACTTGGATTGTTACCTGAGGAGGAATGCTGGTCCATGTTTAGTCAACTTGTATTCTCTGAAAGCACTAGCATAGAGCTAAATAGTCCTTTAGTGGAAATTGGTAAGAAAATTGTTGCTAGGTGTATGGGCTTACCCATTGCTGTAAAGACAATGGGAGGTCTTTTGCGTTTTAAAGATTCCATAGATGATTGGGAAAGTGTCTTAAATAGTGATTTATGGGAGCTAGGGAAGTTTGAAAGTGAGGTTTTTGGTCCGTTGAGGTTAAGTTATTATGACTTATCCTCAGAATTGAAACAGTGCTTTTTGTACTGTGTCATCTTCCCTAAGGATCATAGGATGAGTAAAAGGAAATTGATTGGGATGTGGATGAGTCAAGGTTATCTTATGGCAACGAGAAGTAAGGATATGATGGAGATAGGTGAGGAGTATTTCCAACAGTTAGCTATCCGCTCTTTGTTTCAGGATTTTGAAGAAGATGAATTCGAGAGGAGCAATAGTTATTGTAAGATGCATGATTTGGTTCATGATTTTGGTGAATCTTTGATGAAGAAGGAAAGTTGTAGCATAGAGGTGAATAGTACAACCAATATGATAGAAGATTTCAGAAAAAATTTGAGTTATAACCAAATACATCATTTAGGGATTTCAGTGGTTGGCCAAAGGGAGGACTCATTTCTTAGTTGTGTGTATAATTTTAAAACACTACGGAGTCTAATTATTTTATCTACTTCAAGTTATTCTTCAATGATTGAAGCGGCCTTACCTTGTATATTCCATGAACTGACTTGTTTGAGATCATTAAGCTTAAGAAAATGTGACATTAATGAAATCCCATCCAATATTAGTAAATTGATCCATTTGAGAGAGCTAGATTTGTCTAGGAATTTGGCATTAAAGAAGTTACCTGAAACAATATGTAAATTGTATAATTTACAAACCTTAGTTGTGGATGAATGTGATCTTGAATCATTACCTCAAGGGATGGGAAAGCTTATTAATTTGAACTATCTATATAATTTTGGGACTCCGTCTTTGCTATTGCCAAAAGAAATAGGGAGATTAAGTGATCTCCGAAGATTAAGTTGGCTCAACATTGACCATAATAATGAAAGAGAAGAAGCATATTTATCTCTTAGAGATGTGGAAAAACTCAATAAACTTGGTGGTTATTTGGGTATAGGTTGGCAAAGACAACATAAGGCAAACGTGGATGTGAAAGAAGCTAAGCAGGCACAGTTGAAGGCTAAAAAACACCTCACAGAATTAGATATCCTTTTTAGTGAAGAAGATGAAGATGAAGGAGATTGGAGGAAAAAAGGTGGAGATGAAGAGTTATTAGAAGCTTTAGAGCCTCCTCCAAATTTGAAATATTTAAAACTATGGTATTTCCAAGGCATCAAAATTTCTAGTACAAAGTGGATAACGTGGAAGCTGAATTCTCTTAGGAAGCTTGTTCTTGGGAGTTGGAGAAACTGTGAACAATTGCCTGCATTGGGAAAATTGCCTTCCCTTGAAGATCTAATAATTTCAGAATTTAAGAGCGTTAAGAAAGTAGGTGGTGAGTTTCTTGGGGTGGATGGTCATCATTGTGGGATTGGTGGTAGTGGTGCTGCTGATGCTATGAATACTGCACTAATATCATTTCCCAAATTGATCAAATTGGAATTCTTTTTCATGAAAGAATGGGAAGAGTGGAATTATGAAGATGAAACAATAAAAAATATAATAATAATGCCATCTCTTCGCTCTTTGGCTCTTCAGTATTGTAAGAAGTTGAAGGGATTGCCACATTTCATCACCCAAAATACTTCACTCAAACTTAAAATTGGTGCTTGTCCAGCTCTGAATTATGAAGGAAATTAAGAAATTAAAAGGTAATATTTGTTCACCTTATTAATTAATTAATTGTTCTTTTCCAATTTCTCAAAACTATTATTAATGTTTTTCCTTCTTTTATCTTTTCTTGTAAACCACGACGTCAATTTCAGAACAGACAATCTCCTCCCCAACAGCACCACCGAATGCTGTCTTTTGCATAAGATCATAACCACGAGTACAACAAACATGGCCCTTTTATCAATTTTCAATGCTCCAGATCTCAGATAATCTTTGAAGCATCAAGCATCAATCTTCGCTTCAATTCTTTCCTCTGCAAGTAATTATCTTTTTTTGTTTTAGTAATTGATTTGTGTTTTCTTTTTCTTTCTTTATTTATTTCTTTCTTTTGAGCTAAAAGTTTTTTTTCTTATTTTGGCTAAGGTATGTGATGAAGTACAATCTCCTGATTGTGACTGGGATGACATATCCGATTTCCCATCAGCTGCTGGAATCAAATGATGAGGGTCACTACCAAATTGCTTGTCGACCTATAGGTACCTTATTTTCTTCTCTTTTTTTTTCTTGCTTTTTTTTTTTATTATTGGAATTACAATTTGGATGCAAATTGATTATGATTATGATTATGCTGTTGGTTCTGGGGCTTGTCGAGTAGGTATCAATAATCAATGTGATGATTCTAAGTAGCAATTACAAATATATAATATTTTTTCTTTCCTTTCGAAGCCAAAGATCTTTTTTTAATTAAGCTCTAGTTGGAATCCAAACTCGTGACTTATCGGCACCGGAGAGTGGAGAGGACTTCAACAACAATGATTTGATGAGAAGGTCAATTTACAGGTATCTTTTCTCTTGCGAAACTCTTTGATCTCTTTTTAATTGATAGAGTCCAACTCCAATGCATTGTTATTGAAACAACTGCTTGGGTAACTAACTCCAATGCATTGTTGTTGAACTTCTGAACAGTTTCCTTTTTTTTATGCTGAGGAGAAGGAAATGCAATTGCTGATCAATTTGCTTAACGAGGAATGCAAAGGAATTTATATCTCATGGTTCACTGCTAACCCAGCCATTTACTTTCAGATCTGCTTGTGTCTCTAAGGATGCTGGAAACTTATGTTTACAAGTATTGATCAGTTCTGTATATGCTATAGTAACTAAATATGTACTATAAGTGCTTTTCTTTATTTTTTTTTCACTTGTTTTTTTATCAGTCAGTTTCTGTTTGATATCTTCAAAGTGCACAGCTTTCAATTCCATTCCTCATTCATGTTGATGTTTGTTTGTAAAAATAGGTAGAAGATTGGAATAATCTTGTGAGAAGCATTACATGTTCAAGCTGAAGGAGATGCCATCAGGGTACTGTTTTCATGCCAAATAGCCCTTAATGCCTAATGTTTTGGACTAATACTAAGCAGTAATGATGTTTTCTTTTTGCAGCCAGGAAGATCCATTTGAAGAACATACACGTTTTGGACTTGCAATTCTGTATATGGGTTTAATCGAGTCCCAAGCCCAATCAGCACCAAATGCAAGGACACAAGCTTTCAATTCAATCCTCAGCAGTTGTACAAGAAACAATGCCCAACTGATCAGGATCAAGTGGTGCTGGTGTTTTTTTTTTTTTTTTTTGGAAGTCACATGCCAAAGAACACTCTCTTCTCCATTCAAAGTTCACAGAACTTCACTTCCGCTCAATAAGACCAACTCTTATCAAGCTTCAGGTACCTCATTTTGTCAACTTTTCTTCTCTTTTTATTTGTGTAATTCGCATTTGGATTTGAATTATCATTATGAGTGTTGCAAATTTCTCTTTTGATATGTATTTTGTGAACATAAGATCATTTGGGCATTTTATCTATAGAAAATAAATTTGCTGATTCTTTGCACATATATTATCTATGGCTGGCTGCAGATTGTGTAGAAGAAATCAATGCTCAACAGTTATTTGGATATGCACTGTATAAGGATGGTAAAAGCAGTAAGCTATCCCTTGGAAAGCTTTGATTCGGATGTGGCTGGAAGAAGCTTTCACAATGGACGTTTCGTTCAAAGGATGCACGAAAAAGCTGCTGCTCTACCCAAGTAATCCTCCACTCCTTTCAAATTCAACCTGAAAAAAAAAAATTGCGGAATAGTCCTCATATTTTTGTTCTTTACAGTGTAAGACTAGAAGAAGGAACAGTAGCATCTCCACTAGAGGTGAAGGGGACTATCAAGGGTGTTCAATACGAAACTAAAAGTGGTGAAGAGCTTACTGCTTTTGCTCCACTTACAATAGTATGTGATGGCTGCTTTTCGAATTTGCGACGCTCTCTTTGTGAACCTAAGGTAATATATTATGTTTCAACTGAAGATTGATTTCATAGATTAATCTGCACACGAGTATAGTTATGCCTTCTGTTTCTAAAATTTTAGTCTTTTATTGGGCTTTAAGTATAGACTTTGCGAACATTATAGTTTGTGCAAGTTGACATCCCCTCTCGTTTTGTTGCACTGATCTTGGAGGGTTGTGAGCTTCCATACCCAAATCATGGACATGTTGTTCTGGCAGACCCTTCACCAATCTTATTCTATCGCATTGGTAGCTTCGGAATTCATTGTCTGGTTGACATCCCAGCTGAACAAAAGCTACCTTCCATTTCAAATGGTGAAATGGCCAGCTATTTGAAGTCTGCGGTGGCTCCCCAGGTACTAAAATTTTTCTTGGCGTACTGATGTATGTAGGCAGAGTCAAGTTCTTTGATTATCTAAATGAATATTATTCCTGGATGTTTCAGATTCCCCTTAAGCTGTCAGATGCTTTCATATCTGCCATTAACAAAGGGAAGATACGAACAATGCCTAACAGAAGCATGCCTGCCGCTCTTCTTCCCACTCCAGGCGTTCTTCTTTTTGGTGATGCATTTAACATGAGGTACCCTTTAACCAGGGGAGGAATGACTGTGGCACTCTCTGATACAGTTGTCCTAAGGGATCTTCTTAGGCCTTTGCACGATTTGAGTGATGCATCAACTCTTTGTGAATATCTCAAGTCTTTCTACTCACTTAGCAAGGTAAACCTGCTTGTACTCTCCAAATCAATATTTTTTGAAACCTACATCTGCGTAAAATCATATCAACGAAAGATAAGTGATGCTATTCCAGTGGCATCTACAATAAATTCATTGGCAGGGGCCTTGTACAACGTGTTTAATGCTTCACATAATCCAGCTTGGAATGAAATGCGCCAGGCATGCTTCGACTATTTGAGTCTTGGAGGTGTTTTTTCAAATGGACCAATTGCTCTACTCTCAGGTCTGAACCCCCGGCCATTGCACTTGGTTGCTCACTTTTTCACTGTATCTATATATGGTGTTGGCCGCTTGATATTTCCATTGCCTTCAGCTAATCGCTTGTGGATGGATAGCGGCAAGAATGATCAAAGTATCTGTAGAAAACTACAGCCCTAATGGTTTCTAAATAACATTCATTAGTTTCTGAAACTTAAACATAGAGATGGAACTTTCATCTTATGTCATGTATTTCTTGCTGTAGGTTTCTTCTAGGACCATTTTCCCCATAATCAGAGCTGAAGGTGTTCAACAGATGTTTTTCTCCAAAACCATGTCAGCATATTGAAGATCTCGAACGTCCTGAAAGCATAAAACTGAAAGCATTATAGTCAATGAATCCTGGAAGCATAGCATTTTTTTTAATAAGAAAGTAGCAATGGATGTCTTACTGAGAAACTGATATTAATTTACTAACAAATTTTTTTTTATTACATATTATTTTGGAGCAGAATTTCTGCATGGTGTCAACCTGGATCTACATTTCTCAAGAGAACTGTTGTATTTCTTCATCTCCTGATTAGTTAATTAACAATTCTTGTACTTCTTCAATTCCTGATGGAAGATTTGCAATGTAAATGTCCATGTTGTGATGAGCATTTGAAAGCATTACAGTCACTTTGAATTATTTTTAACAGTGAAGGATGAGCGTAGCAACCCAAGAAGAAACTGACAAAGAAATGCTCTTCACAATTTACAACTTTTTGGTTTTTTTACTATTTCTAGTCAATAGAGTTTTGCCTACCCTTGTTTTCAAAATCTTGACAACATTTTCAGCCTCATTTATCAATTTTAAAATTTATCGGTCCATATCCCACACTACAAATTTTGCTTCATTGTTTGATCAATTGAGCAATGCCCTTTAGATCTATTCCCATGAGATTCGTTGACTTTATATGCATAAAATGGAAGCCCAATTCAGTTTCATACGCACCGCAACATACAGGTTCAGTGCTCAAGCATCAAAGAAGAGAAATATCCCATATTTTCTTCAAATTTAGCTTTGAAAATGGAATATCAATATCTGATGGGAGGAATCGCAGCTTATGCATTGCTCTTTGTATTGGTGCATAGAGTAACAGGAAACAGGAAAATGAGAGCTTCAGGGGAGAATGCTAGGATGAAATATTTCAGAATTCTGAAAATGGAATAAGCCAATCAGAAGAAGCCATAACACAGACATAATTATTGTTGGAACTGTTCTTGCTTACACCATCGGCAAGGTGAATCTTGTACTAATTACATGTTCCGTCAGGATGTCACACTACAGTTTTCCATGAGTTTTGCAGATGAATTTGGATTAGCATTTTTTCTTGAACTGATAAACTAACAAGTTGATGGTGAAATGAACAATGTAATTTTGATATTAGCCTACTAATATATTTTTTAGAGTTGTAACAGAAATTTCCAACATGTGGGTGGCCCAGCTCTACTTTTTTCAAATTATTGAACTTTTTTCATCCATTCTTGTAATTGCCCTTTTGCTTTTTGCTATGTAAATGTGATACTTCTACTTCATCCATTGCCAATTATTATGTGAAGACTTGACCTTCTTAACTTCAGAGCCATTTTATGTCTTAAATTAAATTTTTTCCCATCAAGGTAAGAATTTTTTCCCCGTCTCTCAATAACAAAAGAAACTATATCTTCCTTTCTAAGAGGCATACTTGTCAATTCTTGGCAGCAAGGGTTGATTCTGTCGAGGGAGATCCATCAGGAAGTGCTGGAAAATAGTACGTACAGAAGCCATTTTCTAAGAAAATATAAAAGCGGGAGGAGTCTCGTCCTGCATAGAAATCTAAATCACTTCCATTACCTTCGACTATAATAAGGTTAAGAAGAAGCAGTCGGAGACATAGAAAGATATGGCATGACAGATATGAGAAGACTTACCAGTTGGATGCAATTTGGAATACCTGAAGGTAGCCAGAGGTAAGCTCTTCAAGAAAGTGAATTACAGATGAATATTTAACGACATTTTGATTCGGAACTCTAAACCTCAGTTTCAATGATATGTGTTTAATTACTACTTGTTAGCTTATATGTTCTGCTTTGACCTTACTCCAGCGACCAGCAACTCCAATACTCATCATAATAGCATACAGTGATATAGCAAATATAATCATCCTATGCTACTTTTGGACTGTTGTTCATAGAGATAGTTTTGTTTTGCTTGTACATACAAAGTATTGTATTGGACAGCTAGAACAATTTCATTAATTTTATATGTAGATAAATCAAGGCATGACAAGTTAAGTTGTCCTGAATGAAATATTAAAAACAAAATACAACTGGCTCCACCATTTTGCCCCTTGAAAAACCCTAAAAGGTTTCAGTTTCAAAGCGGTTCTTTTGATCATAAAATTTTCACTTCCTCACATTAATTTACTTCTCCTGCGATTCTCTGATTCTTGTTTGTGCACCTAAAATGGCAGGCATAGTCATATCTCCAATTCTGCATGTGATTTTTAACAGACTGGCTTCTACAGTTCAAAGGCTTGGTGACCTGTTTGGTCTCAGTGACAATTTTCACAACCTGAAACAACCCTTGTTAATGGCTCAGGCTGTACTTGAAGACACTGAAGATCGATAGGTAACCAATAAAGCTGTCATGACTTGGTTGTTGAAACTCAAGAATGCAGCTTATAATGCTGAAGAAATGCTTGACAAGTTCACAGCTCTTTCAAGAAGATTTAACGTATAGGAACCATATAAAATTCTTGGATTCTTTAAAGCAACCCAAGTTAAATTGGAAGCACATGAGGTGAGGAAGATGTTTCAGGAACTGGAAACAATAGCTATGGAGTGTTTTATGTTAAATCTAAGACAAGATGATATAACCACTGTGCAATCAGATAATAGAGAAATAGGCCCTTTCATTGTTGAATCAGAAATCCTTGGAAAGAAGGAAGATAAGGAGAAGATAGTCAAATTGTTAATGTTGAAAGAGAGAAATGTTTCTTTTATTCCAATCATTGGAATAGGTGGACTAGGCAAGACAACTCTTGCTTAGTTAGCATATAATGATGAGGAGGTAACAACACACTTTGATCTCAAGATTTGGGTTTTTGTATCTCAACATTTTGATGTGAAAAAGATAATGATGCAGTGGTTGAGTCTGTAACAACGCATAAATGCGATAATTTCTCAATAAATGTACTGTAGTCCAAGCTCTGGACATTGTTGCACAAGAAGAGGGTCCTAATTATGTTAGATGATGTGTGGAATGAAGACCAGGAGGAGTGGGACAAATTAGAACCTTTTTTTAGAGCTTGCATTGAGGGAAATAAAGTCATAATCACTACTCGTAGTAAGAAAGTTGCATTTCTGATGAGCTCCCCATCTGTTCCATATTACCTTGAGGGCTTGGATGAAGAAGATTATTGGAATTTGTTCGAGCATCGAGCATTTCTACCAAGAGAAGAGATGTATTAGAACCTCTTACCAATAGGGAAGGAGATCATAAAGAAGTGTGGAGGTGTGCCCTTAATAGTGAAAACTTTGGGAAGTTTGATGCGTTTCAAGAGAGGGGTAAAGGCGTGGTTGTATGTGCAGAACAGTGAGCTTTGGAATCTGTGTGCATGCCAAACTGGAGTTTTACCAGCTCTAAGGTTGAGTTACCTTCATTTACCGTCTTACCTCAAGCACTGCTTCGCCTTGCTCTATCTTTCCCAGAAGATATGAAATCCAGAAGGAGAAATTAATCCTGATATGGATGGAAGTAGGGTTAATACAATCAGATGGATCAAGAAAACCACCAAAGGTCATAGGCAATGAGTACTTTCATGATTTTTTTAGGATGTCTTTCTTTTAGGATACTGGAGAATCTGGTAACAATAACATACGAAGTTACAAGATGCATGATATTGTCCATAATCTCGCAAAATCCATTACAGGAAAAGAATATATGACACTTGTTAAATATGTGCCTTGAATTTTATGGAGACTTGATGGTTTTAAGGTCTTGGAATATGCCACGGCCGTGTTGAGGTATTTGTCACATCTAATAAGAAGCACGACCTAAGCATGGGCATGTTGGTGCCTATGTCAAGATCAGTCGATTTGCCTAGAATATGACACGGCAAGAAGCACGGTCGTGTCATGGCTATGTCGGGGTCTCCAAAAGGTTGCACGGGAATGACACGGCCGTGTCACAAGCAATATAGTTGGGATCTACCATTTAGTTCAAAAAGCATCTAGATTTTGAGTCCATAACATCATTTATTTGAAGCCCAACTGCATTAGTGATCTACTTGGTGGCCAAGTCAAGGAAATCCTTTCTTAGAAGGATTTGACTCTTATTTAAGAATTAAATGGTTATTTCCTATTGAAGAGATCCTTGATTATTAGGGTTTTATATTCCTCTATAAATAGGATTAGGTGATATGTGCATTGGGTGCGCTGTATTTGGGGCGCTGCATTGGGGTGCCATTATGATGTTTTAGGTATAAGCTCTTGGGTGTCTCCTTTTGATATCTTGTGAAAGACATGTTAATCTCTTTAGGGTCTAGAGATTTATGGGTGAGCTTATTTGGGTGTAATTATTCAAGGGTTGAGTGTTTGACCTCCATGTTATTTTTCTTGTACTCTTGCTTTAGTGTAGTGAATATGTTGTCTGCTTTGCCTGTGGATGTAGGCTTGCGTCGAACCACGTTAAATTTGTGTGTTTTGTGTTTGTCCTTTATAATTGCCATGCATATTCATTTATCTCAAATAATTCTTCAATCCTCACGTGCTTCTGCAATGACTAAATTTCATGACAATACTAGAGCAAGGCCTCGCTTCTAATAATCTTGTGCAAACTCATTATTGGTATCTGATTTGCGATTTTTAGTCTCCTAAGATTCTTATATCCTTGTATGAGGCAAAGCATTTGTGAACTCTCATTTAGTTTTCAGTTGGTGAAAGCTCTGAAAATGGTTGTAGTATGTTTACGAGTTTTCCATTTTTATGAGTGTTAGACTTGAATAGTTATGTTCTTTAAGAGTTCTCCCGTGGTATCAACAATTTACTATGTCTGAGATATCTTGATTTGTCTTACACACCTATCAGGGTCTTGGGTTATAGTAAAATGAGAAATTACCATTTCTGCAAACCTTGAATCTTTGTGGTTGCTATAATCTTAAGGAGTTGCCTTACATTGTAAAAATGGTAAGCCTGAGGCATCTCAATATAACTGGATGTGAAGCATCGACTTCCATGTCACCTTTCTTCAATGATCCTTATAAACGTTGTGGACGTTTCTCAACCAAGACAGCTGAACATGAAGAGCTCATCTACTCTAACTTTATACCTAAACCATCTAATCAGCTACAAACATTGTCAACAATTGTGGTTGGTGGTTTCTTGAACCTTATATTCCTGGGACGACTAAAACTTAAAGGTGAGCTCAAGATCATAAATTTAGAGAATTTGAATGATTGTGATGATGCAGCAAGTGCCAGGTTAGATGAGAAAGATAGTCTTGAATCTTTAGGACTATACTCGATGAGAAGTTATAAAAAGGCAACCTTTAATCTGATTGACAGAGATAGAACAATTGTATTTCAAAAGAGCAAGCAGCAAGGATCACCTAGACCATCATCAAGACACCTTATTGATCCTAGTGTGGAAGAAGCATTTATTGAAGGTCTACGACCACACCAAATTTTGAAGAAGCTCATTGTGGAAGGGTATACAGGAGTAAGATTTCTGAAGTGGTTCAAAATTTGACTGAGGTTTACCTCACCAACTTTGAAAAGTGTACCTATTTTCCTATGCTAGGAAATTTAGTGTTGCTCAGTACTCTATCATTACATCGAATGTCAACTATGACCCATATAGGAAGAGAGTTCTATGGTGATAGTGCTGGAAAGTCATTCCCTTCACTCAGAGAATTTGTACTATCTGATTTTCCTAATGTACTGGAATGGTTTGGTGTAGATAATAGAAACTCTTTCCCTGTACTAACCAAATTGGTTATCAGGAAATGTCCCAAGCTTATTGCAATGCCATTAGTTGAGTCTCTTTAGCAGTTAAAATTGTGCACTTGTGCTGCAATCTTATTGGATTCTACTACAACTCTATCATCCCTCAAAATCCTTGCAATTGAGAAAGTTGTATATTTGTTGTCTCTATCAGGAGAATTTCTCAGAAACAATCCTCTCCTTACTTCACTGGAGATTACCTCTTACCCTAACCTTTATTCATTGCCATCAGAGTTGGGAAAGCTTTATACTCTAGAGTCGTTAAAAATTCACTGGTGTGACGTGCTATCATCTTTTCCTTAAGGGTTTCATGACCTTAAGGCCTTGGAGTCCTTAGAGATTACTGATTGCCACAGTATAGTTTCTATTCCAAACAACATTGATCGATTGTTTGAGTTCCCTCAAAAGTTTATCCATTAAAGACTGCAGTAATTAATTTGGCTTGTCCATCAATGAGCTTGTAGAATCTCACTTGTCTTCAGCACTTGACTATCATTTAACACCCACTCTGATAGCTAATGAGTAGGCGTGACTTGCTGATAACTGGCTAATGCTTATGCTAAATGTTGAGTATACGACCAAAGTCCCACATTGGCTAGAAATGGGGAGGATCATAGGTATATAAGTATGGACAATGTCTCCATTAGTATGAGGCCTTTTGGGGTAAATTCCAAGAGAAAATCCATGAGGGTTTAGGCCCAAAGTTGACAATATCATGCCAATATGGACATATGTGGTGTCTATAGTCCAATAAGTGGTATCAGAGCCATGCCCTAAAGTTAGCCATGGTCAATGAATCCTTGAAATGTTGAACAAAGGTGGTGGGCCGCAGTTAGATCATGATGTGATTCATGGATGAGCTCTATTAGACAGACGGTATGCTCTGGATGGTTCAGTAAGGCATTTGTCTTTTTTGTTGCCAAAAGGAATAAGAAGATTAAATTGGCTCAACATTGGCCATGATAATGAAAGAGAAGAAGGATATTTATCTCTTAAAGATGTGGAAAACCTTATA